>JAOVVF010063409.1:4404-15921 GCA_028565595.1 Duopalatinus emarginatus
ATCTAGTGTGGGAAAGCTAACCTAGTGAGGGAAAGCTAATCTAGTGTGGGAAAGCTAATCTAGTATGGGAAAGCTAACCTAGTGAGGGAAAGCTAATCTAGTGAGGGAAAGCTAATCTAGTGTGGGAAAGCTAACCTAGTGAGGGAAAGCTAATCTAGTAAGGGATAGCTAATCTAGTGAGGGAAAGCTAATCTAGTGTGGGAAAGCTAATCTAGTGAGGGAAAGCTAATCTAGTGAGGGAAAGCTAACCTAGTGAGGGAAAGCTAATCTAGTGTGGGAAAGTTAACCTAGTGAGGGAAAGCTAATCTAGTGAGGGAAAGCTAATCTAGTGAGGGAAAGCTAATCTAGTGAGGGAAAGCTAATGTAGTGAGGGACAGCTAACCTAGTGAGTATAAGTTAACCTTGGGAGTATAAGCTAACTTGAGTTAAGCTAAATTAGTAAAAGCTAATGTAGGCAGGAAAATCGTACTTATGAAGTACAATCGAACCTAGCAAATAAATGCAAGATGACTCATTAGAAGCTAACCTTCTATATAAAGTAAAACTAGCAAAAAAAAGCTAGCTCATAGACTGCAGACTATCCTGGTGAGTGAAAGAATACCTACTGAATACAAGCAAAAGCTAATCTAGTGAGGAAAAGCTAACATAGTAAGTAAAAGGTAACCTACTGATTGTAAGCTAATCTAGTGATGGAAAGCTAACTTAGTAAGTAAAAGCTAACCTATTGAATGAAAGCTAATGTAGTGAGTGAAAGCTAATCTAGCGATTGAAATCTATCCTGTGACTAAAAGTATCCCAATAAGTCACGAAAAGGCTAATGTTAATCCACCAAATTATATGCGTTTTAACCAAAATGCTAGATCAGATATTAGTAGCATATCTACATATAGGCACTAAAGTCAGCCTCCACTTTCTCCCTCTCTCTCTCTACTCTTACAGTCTCTTGTTTTCTCTACCAGCAACCAGAATGATGTTTCCATCATATTTCTGTTTTTGCTCCACTCGGTCTTAATTGTGGAAAATGTATGCGTGTGTTAGCGTCTCTGCACTCCTTATGTCACGTCCATTAGCTCTTTTAGCTAATGGTCTCCATCGCCACACTTCCTGCTATTCACTGTGAGGGAAACGTCTCCACTTAATGTGCAGAGTATTTAAAACAAAAAGCCCGGTGTTGCACGCTCAGCTGTTTACGTTGGTAAAAGCACGTCAGTCAATATGCTATGATAATAACGATGCATCAGCACTTGGACATGGGGCGGCCGGACGTCTTAATGAGCTCAAGGTGCCAGACGTTGGCGGGAGGACTGTTCACTGTTAGCATACCTAGCATACTTAGCATACATCATCTGTATCGATTTCACAGCAGTACAGCAGGAAACTTTTATTTCACCACCATCGTTAACATCAAAGAATCTAAACAGCGACTATGCTAATGCTAATTTGTAATTTGTGTCTCGTAGCCTGTGTAGTTACTATGGTTACTTTAATGCTAGTGTTTAGCAAATGCTTCAAGACAAACAAGTTTAAATTTGTGCCGTAAACCACCCAGTGCTGATTTCCACTTGATTGTGAAGACTGTGTGGCATTTTAGTCGAGACGTGAGACGCCGACATGCTCATCACTAAGTGGTGATAAACATCTCGTGTGGGTTGTGGTGCATCTTTAAAACGTTGTTAATGATCAGAGATCTGAGTGCTGGAGTGCTTGTGTTGGGAAATGTTTGTCTGGTTGTGCTCATTATTTTTTATGCAGTGTGTTTAAGGAGCTCTGAGTGTGTGTTGATGTCCCTGATTGAATTGCAGAGTGTGATTGGATGTGATGTTTATAGAATCGCTGAATCACAAATGCTAATTCACGAGTCAGTCACAGGGCGGATAGTTTGACCTTGGTTTGACCTCATCCTCCTTTACTTTTAGTTACGGATGGAACGTAAATGGTTCTTAAATTCAACACAGTGGAATAACAAAAAAAATCAGGAAAAGGAAATGAGAACTAAACTTACTGTCAAAGAGGTGTAAAGTAAAGTAAAAAATGTAGACTAGTGTACACTTATATAATGAGTCTAGCCTAATTTAATTTGTAAACCAATATATTAAGTGTAAATCTATGTTTAGTGAATGTAAAGTAACCAACGAGCAAAATCTACTGTAGTGAGTGTGAACTAATCTATTGATTCTGAACTTATTTAGTAAGTGTAAACAAATGTAAAGAATGTAAACTATCATAGTGTGTTAATTTATCTAGGGAATGTCAACAAATTTCACGAATGTGAGCTAATCTAGACAGTCAACTAATTTATAGAGTGTAAAGTAAATTAGAGTGTAGACTAACTTTCAGAGGTTAAAACAAATCTGTTGAATGTAAAATTATAAAGTCTAAACTTACTTAGTAAGTGTAAAGTAATTTTAAGAGTGTAAACTTAGTAAGTGTAAAGTAATTTTGAGAGTGTAAACTTAGTAAGTGTAAAATAATTTTGAGAGTGTAAACTTAGTAAGTGTAAAGTGATTTTGAGAGTGTAAACTTAGAAAGTGTAAAATAATTTTGAGAGTGTAAACTTAGTAAGTGTAAAGTAATTTTGGTAGTGTAAACTTAGTAAGTGTAAAGTCATTTTGAGAGTGTAAACTTAGTAAGTGTAAAATAATTTTGAGAGTGTAAACTTCGTAAAAGTGTAAAGTAATTTTGACAGTGTAAACTTAGTAACTGTAAAATAATTTTGACAGTGTAAACTTAGTAAGTGTAAAGTAATTTTGAGAGTGTAAACTTAGTAAGTGTAAAGTAATTTTGAAAGTGTAAACTTAGTAAATGTAAAGTAATCTTGAGAGTTAAAAAAAAAACAAAAAAATGTAGTGTAAAACAATCTAGTCTAATCCTAATGAGTAAGTACAAATTAATTTTAAACTAAAATAAATAAAAACCTGTGTAAACTAATGTAGTGAGTGTAAACTAATATACAAAGTGTAAAGTAGTGTTAACTAATGTATGTGTATATGAATGAGTTTTCTGCAGTCTGCTAACTGCATTGTGTTGCCTTGTACTTGTACTGAGCAAAGTTGATTCTATTCTATTCTATTCTATTCTATTCTATTCTATTCTATTCTATTCTATTCTATGCTATTCTATTCTATTTCCTTTGTCTTGCATGATAACTTTAATGTTTTTAAACATAGTAGAACTCTCAGAGTCTCAGACAGAAATCTTAGGCCACACCCACCAGGACAGTCCTCATTTGATTGATTCGATAAATGATAAGTTGTAAGGAATATGGCCCTGTGATACCAGGCACCGTGGCCCTGTGCAGGGATGTGGAATGTCAGGAGGAGGTAATGTTCACATTAACCACTCCTAAGTCTCCTGAGGTGAAACCTTTTAAATTCTTTTTTTTTGAGCACGTTTGAGTCCCACTGTACAGTGAGGAGGCAGAAACGTTCACATTACATTACAGAGCCTCCAGTGAGACTCGATTCATCTCAACACCAGTTTTCTTATGTAAATTCTACTGTGAATAATTTGCGAATAAATCCTTTTCTTTAATCCGTCCTCAAAAATTCACATCTTTGTCCATGTGGTTTAATCTCCCCAGCTCAGGTTTACTCTGTCTGTCCCACATTTCATTATCATCCCCTCTTTTTGTCTGCTTCTGTAAACCATCATGCACAAAATCCATTTTATATGTCATATAGCAAGCTAAGCATTTCTTGGAGTAATTTGTACTTTTTTCTTTTATTCCTCTTTGTTGTTAATTTTTGTGGAGAATGAAGCATAAACACTGTTAATAACTTTTATTTCCAACGGTTTTTTTTTATCTCCATCATGGAAGAATGTAATAAAGCACAGACGAGCCATAAATCATTACATGATAGCTGCGTTTGTTTGTTTCAGTTAATGATCCTTTAATGAGTGCTGAATCATCCAAAAGCCTGAAAGTTTTTAAAAAAAAAACATAAAAAAATCTTTTCACGCCTCAGAGCTTCTTGTTTACTGAGCTGAGAATCCTCGACCAGCCTCCACTTTACCGGAAATTACTAAACAAATCTGCAGTAGTTGTCGTTCCTCAGAGGTTAATTCAAGGGCCGCTTTTTTTCCCTATCTAGCAAATGTATAAACCTGATGTGAATGTGAAATTAACAGATAACCAAAGTGGAGACATCCAACATTTCTGCCAATTGATGAGAAATAGTTCATATTTATTCATTTTTATACACATATTTTATCATTAACATCTGCAAGTACAAGAAAATAAGTTTGGCCTTAAAGTGAAAACCTGAAATGTATTATTATTATTATTATTATTATTATTATTATTATTTTGTTGTTTTTGTTAAAATAATAATAATAATAATAATAACCATTCTTTATTTTTAATTTATTATTTTCAAAATGGCTGTCTATAAAAGTAAAATTGTATTAAATAAAATAAATTCAATTTTAATTAATCAAATAAATGTATTATTATTAATAATAATATTAATAAATATTATTAATTATTATTAATAAGATTTATTTCAATAGACAGACATTTTAAAAAATAAAAATTTGTAGTGTGCTAAAACTTTTTACATTAAAATTTATTATTATTTGTTTTATTATTATTTATTTTTTTTACAGACAGACATTAATACAAAAAATAAATACATGTAGGGTGCTACTTTTTTATAGAATCGTTTGTTTGTTTGTTCTCTCGTCTCTTTTTTAACCACACAATGGACCATAAAAAACGTCTCCATGTAACAGGACCTGATGTTTTTTATCACCTTTAGTAATAACAGTAGTAAGTTGAGTCACTTATCCAGTTAATTGTTCATTTGTTTTGGACAAGATGTTTTCAGTACTGAGGTATTCTATGTTCTGAAATGAAGCCCAGGACTGAATGTTCTGGTTTGAACAAACCTCAGACTGACGTCCACACCTGAGATCTGGTAATAAAAATACCCTTGAATGACACCAGGCTGTAAGATTACCTATATTTCTGTTGAGCTTGTTGTAGCACACTGACTTCCTCCTGAGACCCGGAGCTGGAACCCTTCTTTAGAGAACACACAGAAACCTTTATATATATATATATATATATATATATATATACATTAACTTTTTAGTTGATGATATTTTTATATACTTCATTGTCATTATATTCTTCATATAACAGTAATGTAGAACCAACTGGTTTGGGTCCAGTTTTATAGTTATAGTGTTTTAGTGTTTTATAGTTGTATTCCATTAATTATTCATTCATTCATTCATTTAATCTTTTATTTATTTATTTATTTACAGAATCCATTAGTTACCAATCCAGGTTTTCCTATATACACGTGAATCATTACACTCATTTTAAATGTACTTTTAATGCAAAATAAACAGTCCTAGAACCGAGCCCTGAGGAATACCTGGTATAACATTATATACAGATCAGCTTTAACATTAAAGCCCATTAACAGGTGAGGTGAATAACATTATTTATTAATTATCTCTATTCAGTGGCACCTGTCAAGAGGTGGGATATCAGACAGTAACTAGTAAATAGTTCTCAAATTGTCACGTCTAGACAACTGATCTAGACGTCAGATCATCTCCAAAGCAGCAGGTCTTGTAGGGTGTGTCCCAGTATAGAGTTGTTAATATCTACCAAAATGGTCCAAGAAAGGACAACCGGTGACCCATTGACAGGCTCATGTGAGACTTAATGATGAGTGTGAGGGTGAAGACTAGACTGTCTGGTCCGATCCCACAGACGATCCACAGAAGCATCTGTCTTGGTGCCACAGATACCACAGGACACCTTCAGAGGTCTCGTGGAGTCCATGTCTGGACGGGTCAGAGATGTTTAGGGATGTGGTTTTAATGACAAACAGTTAACAGTAGTTCAGGCAGCAGGCTGTCAATCAAGTGCCTTCACGTAAACAATCATTAAAAAAATACCAGCGTTGGAACTGTAATTAAAACTCAGAAAATCAACCTGCCCATCTGAGAGCTGCAGTAATGAGCATTGCTGTAAAATATTCCACATCAAACCTCATTCCAGTATTAAAAGCCGTGGGTGACGTCTTCTCCGAGCAGACGCAAGATTAAGTCAAGTGAAGCCGGAAGGGGACATCAGAGGATCTGGCTGTGTTTCAGTACAGCTTTTATCACGCCCTTGTCAACTTCCCCTTGCCATTAGCCTCAATTTACACTCGGCTTTACACTTCACTTTGCTTGAAGTTCACCAGACACCAGTTAAAAACGAGGGACGAGAAGAGTCATTATCACTATAGAAGCAGAAGTTACCCAGAAGGCATTGCAACCGGCCGCAATTTCCATTTCAGAACGAGGAGGAAATGGCAGATGGAGGTCTTCATGAGTGGGGGAAAGGCAACACGTCAGAAAGTTTGAGTTTGGTGTAAACAGCACAGACTCCTGACTGTCCGTAATAGTGTTTTTTTTATTGTATTTTTTTAGTATTTCTGTTAGATGGCTGTTAAGCTAATAAGCTAACAAGCTAGGTCTGAAAGTGTATAATGGTAAATTTTCAGATTTGAATTGGATTTTCTCCCTAATTTATCCGATTCCTACCCCTGATTAGACCTCTTTCTGCCCACTTCTATATGCATAAACTCGCGCTTGCCTATGATTGGCTGAGAGAGAAATAGAGACCACCCCCTGTCACCTCCCATCCTTTCCATATCTGCTATATGGCCCCCTATGGTTTCACATGTCCACATGACTGGACAACCGCTTTTCCGTTGCACCACTCAGGATCCCAGTATGGTCCCACTTTAGTGTCATTTACGGAAGGAGTCTCCAGTGTCAGACTGTAACTTTTCTGTCGAGTTTCTGTTTTCCTGGTATTAAGCAACCCTGGTCAACCCTGATCAATAGCTATTCCGTCTGCCTCAGTATTCATTTAGCCTCAGGACGAATAATTGTGCCTTAAATCACTACTTCAGGTTCTGGTACCCAGTTTGCACATCGATTTAAACAGCGGTCTAACGAGTAATCGTATTATTGATCCTCCAGGCACGTTGCGTCCTTACCGGGTTTCTCCGTCCTGATGGTTTAATAGAGTTTAAGAAGTAAACACCTCCATTAACTCCGCATTGTGGAAAAGGCTCGGGTCAGAAGACTCTGCCGTCTTCTCTATTCTCGCCGTGGCAACGAAGCCCCTGATCTTTTCAATCACAGCCTTCAGGGAGCTCGTTTAAACTCGATCGAGTTTAGCGCAAGATTGGATACAAAAAAAGTCTTCGGAAATTGTAATGGAGGAAGGAGAAAGTGTGTGTGTGTGTGGAGGGGGCAATGATCCGAAATCCCAGGTAACCTTGACGATATCGCTCTCTTGCGTTACGTGATTGGTTACCAGATACGCGCTGAAGTGCCAGAATAACCGGTCCAATGGAAATTTGGCGGAAATCATCAACAAACAATTCAGAAGTCACCCAGAAGGATTTCCCAAATGTTAGTCGATTATAAACACCACCTTTACACATACGTCCACATGCCCATCAGCCATAACATTAACACCATCTGCAGTTCTGATCGACGTCTGAACTCCGCAAGACCTCTGAAGGTGTCCTGTGGTATCTGACACCAAGTCATCAGTAACAGATCCTTTAACGACGCTCAGTCTCGGCCTCCTATGACCCTGTCGCTGGGTGTCCTTCCTGGGACTACTTTTGATAACCACTATACACCAGGACACACACGACAAAAACCTGGTGGTTTGGAAATAAAGTTGTGTGACGTTTTTCCAACACATGAACTTCGAGACTTGTTGCCTGATGTGATGTGATTCACTTCTTCACCGGTCAGTGGATGGGTGGTGTTAATTTTATGGCTGATCGGTGTGTAAGTGTCTCAGTCTAATAAAAATAAAACCTCGAGATTCGAAGCTCTGTAATCAGATCTACTTTAAAATTTCATTTCCTGTTACCTGTTTAAATGAGATGGAATTGAAATGTGTCCTGCTGCAGCAGCGACACGTTGGACAGCTTCCGAGGAAGTCCGGCTTTAATCAGTTGGCCGGAGCTACGTCGTGTTTACTAGAGCGAATATCGATATATTAGCAGATGGTTCATGGCAGAAGGCGGGCAAAACAGACGCTCATTATACTGGAGCACAAGCCAGCAAGAAAATATCTTCTACTCATTTAGGCTCCAGCTCAAGAGGCAGCTCAGCCGACGTGGTTCTCACATCCGTCCTACAGGTTGCTGCACCCGAGTGCTGAAGAACTTTTCATGCCTTTGCTTTGATCCAGGTTTTCAGTTAAGATTCTGGATTATCCTCAAACGAGACACTGAGCATTCAGACACACCGACGCAGCAGGAACGACTCAGTGTTCCACATCTCGTTTGTACTCGATTGGGCCACAGGTCTCTGTGGATCGAATCTAATATCTTAAATACAAACACAGTCGATTCTCAAATCTAATCTGGTAGAAGCATGAAAAGTGGGCAACTGGGGCAGATCATCACCAGAACAGAAGGTCTGTACCAAAATGGTCCAAGGAAGGACAACTGCTGGACCAGTAAAGTCATGCATTACGGGGGACTCGAAGACCATGTGGTCCGATCTCACAGAAGATGCACAGAAACATCTTAACAGTTACTAATGTCTTTGGTCCCAGAACTGTACACGTTTATTCCTTACAGACATCCGAAAACTTCCGAAAGTGTGGAATGTCTAAATGAATCCAAGTCGCTGCTGATTGGATAACACCTCTGACACGCCCACCAAAGCAAAGAATGTGTCTCACACCACTCCTAGCGTGTCGCTCAACCTAGTGCTAAACAACATATTTTTATATTTGTAACATATTTACACTGCCCCCTGGTGGCACATTGTATTAAAGAAACTGCTTACCAGCACTAAGTAAAGCCCACACATGGATAGAGCTGTAAGGTAGGAATATGCCCCAAACAGGACACTGATTGGGGGCAGCCGTGGCCTAGTGGTTAGGGAGCCAATCATGTGACCGGAAGGTCCCAGGTTTGATCTGGGCCACCTAAAGTTTGAGGTTTTTTTACGTTCTTAGAGATGTCAGGTTTTATTCCAAAGACATGTACATGTGTGTGACCAGGTGTGTGTGTGTGTGTGTGTGTGTGAGGTCCATCCTGTCATGTGTACACCTTTCTTCCCACTATATGATGCTCCTGGATCTCATCCTGCTTGTTTTTCCACATGTTTCTCTGTGCTCTCGCTCGATTTAACCCCTGTGGAATATTAACGCGAGCGACGAGCCACGTAATTGTCAAGCTCCTTCGTTGTGACACACACATGCACACACACACACACACACACACGCAGGCCTCTGTCTCTTTAATATCTGGCAAGCTTACGTCACCTCAATGGACTGGTGAAGGTCGGATCAACGCACGGCGTGTAGAAATGATTCCTTGATAGATGGACACCTTTGTGTGCTCATGTTCTGAACGTTCTAGAGACTTCTGAGAGGTAAAGGCAAGGCGCAGTGTGACACATCTCAGGGAGAGGAACGTGTGTGTGTGTGTGGGGGGGGGGGTGTCAGGCGTATGCTAAAATTAGGGCTGAGTGTTTCAGCCAGCCAAACAGCTCCAGTGAAGGTTTCAGCGTGTTCTTCATTTAATGGTATAATAATGAGAGACCTTTCAGACGATCCGAGGCCGAGGCCCTGATGTCCACCTTGGATTGAAAAGCCTGGCAGAGTAAATATTTCACTATGTATTGGATTTGCCGCATTTACTTATGTAACAGCCTGCTCGGGTTCCGAGTTTGAGATCTGGCAGGATCGAAACTCGCCTGTTTTTACTTTAAAGCTCGACTAAAAATTCTGAGCCGTGTGTCGCTGAGAAAGCTGCGAAGGGGAAAAATTCCTCTCCTGTGACGTTTAACAGCAACATGATTGTTGTGCTTTACACAGTGAGCTGTATTATATGGGCAGCTGTAGGCTTGTGACTGGAAGGTCCCCGGGTTGATCCCCACACCAACAAGACTCGACTGAAGTGCCCTTGAGCGAGGTACCCGACCCTGAGTGCTCCCTGAGTGCTGCGAATAAGAGCTGCCCACCACCCTGGTCCTATGACCTCATTGTGCCCCCTAGTGTGTGTTCACTAGTGTGTATGTGTGTGTGTCGTTCACTGTCAGTAGCCACTTGATCCTGATGGAGGTGGATCCGGAATTTTTTTCCACTGGGATGTTTATCCGTTTCATAACTCATTGGAACTGGAAGTCAGTCCATCACACATCCACCACAAATCCTGTGAGGTCACAGTGGGAGGAAACCTGAGAATCCGGATTAAACCGGTGTGAAATTCTACACACAGTAATCTGAGATCAGGACCGAACTGTGGAGGACAGAGCTGTGGAGCTGTGAGGCAGTAAAGATGATGATCCAGGTTAACAGACATCTCTAAGGCTGTCCGTATTAATATGGTGAAGGAGATCATGGAGGAGGAGCCACACAGCACTGTTAATACTCTGTAAATGTGACATTAAATCCAAACATCCACCGTTTTCTGTAATAAATGGACATGAATGATAACATTTACCTCAGGATATTTATTTATGTACATGTATATATATATATTTATACATATTTATACACATAAACATGGAGGTTAATAGGAGTTTCTGTGGAAAAAGCAGCTTCTTAAAAAGAGCGGGAATCTACTGGCTCCACCCACCTCCAGCACCTCCGCTCTCTCACGCGCAGCTCTGCTAGGCAACCAAGCGCTCGAGCGTGTTCCCACACGCAGTTTTCCATTTCGGCTCGAGACGGGTAGAGGTAACGGTCGCGAGCGCCTGATCACATCTCTCTGTCTCTCTCTCTCTCTCTCTCTCTTTCACACACACACACACACACACACACACTTTTTCCGCCTGAAGCAGCCGCTGCTTATCTCCCTCACATCTCAGTGTCTCCATGACTTCGGGTAAGGAGCGCAGTGTGTCCGCTAAACCGCCTCAGCAGCAGGACCAGGTAGGAACAACAAGACAGGCTGTCATGTCGGGATTCACCCTACACCTTTACTCAACACCTTTACTCAACACCTTTACTCAACACCTTCACACTATATCAACACTTAACATCGTCACTCAACACTGTCACCCCACACCTTCACTCAACACTGTCACTCAACACCTTCACTTAACACCTTCACCCCACATCTTCACCCTACACCTTCACTCAACACCTTCACTCGACACCATCGCTGTATATCAACACTGAACACCGTCACTCAACATCGTCACCCAACACCTTCACAGCGGTGCACACTGACCGTCACTCCTCTTTTAAATGACACAGTGATGTAACACCGGCTGGTTTTCTCCCGTATGATGATTTTACACATGATTTGTTATACATGATAAAGACATCACAGTAATTAACAACATACATGTATATGAATTATTATTAACTCTTTACTGTTTATTAGAAAGTCATTTGACACATATGCAAAAAAAAACAAACCCTTAAATACATTTATTTGCATATCAAACACTGCAATTTCAGGAGGGGTTGATTACAGTTTTATTAAAGTGTTCAAGAAAACAAAGAAATTTATATAT
>JAOVVF010063418.1:0-15920 GCA_028565595.1 Duopalatinus emarginatus
ATAGTAACAATATGTTTCCTTATAGTAACACAATGTTATCTTTTACTAACAAAATGATTTCTTACAGTAAGAAGATGCTTTTTTGTAGTAACAAGATGTATTTTATAGTAACAAATGTAGTTGTTTTTTGTAGTAGCTGATCGTTTCTTATAATAACTAGATGTTTTCTTGTAGCAAAGATACATTTTCCTATAATAACAAGATTTTTAGTAGTATTGCAAAATGTTCTCATAATAAAAAATGTTTTTTTAGTAGTAACAAGATGTTTCTTATAGTGGTAAGATGTTATCTGGTAGTGCAGAAAGGTTGTCCTATAGTAACAAGATGTTTCCTTGTAGCAAAACAATGTTTTCTTATAGCATCGAGAAACTTTCTCATAATAACAAAATGTTTCCTTATAGCGACAAAATGACTTTTTGCAGTCGTGAGACATTTTGTTCCAGTACCGCATCTTCATGGAATTACCAAACAGTACATAAGATGTTCTTCACCCTGTAACAAGATGTTTTCTAACCCTAATGAGAAATTTCCTCATAATAACAAAATGTTTGCTCTCTTGTCATAACGAGATGTTGACTGGGAGACTTTTGTTCGTTTGTTGAATGGAAATGAGTTTATTCTGAAACAGCTTCATGGATTAAAATAGACAATGTGAGAACCTCTGGTCCAGATCAGATCATATCATATCATATCATAACACCATACACACTCTTTCTCTCTCTCACACACACACACACACACACTTACACACACCCACACACACATATACAGAGGAGCGCGTCTTCAGAAACACGCTGCTGAAAGTGAAAGTAAACTAAATGAATCGTATTGAAATAGACTTTAATAACAAAAATAAAACAAAGACAAGGCGTGTTGCTCTGAAATCCTCTCACGCAGCGGTGTCCGATACCGGCGCGCGACACCCGCACTGCCGCTCGTGCGATTTGATCAGCTGAATAACGGTTTTAACGGCCAAAAACAAATAAGTGCTGAATTAGCATTACAGCCTGGCAGTCTTCAGTCACAAGATTTACTTTTAACCTTTGTAACACTCACGGGCATCATGGCGGATTAGTTAGTAGACTCAGAAATCAGTCTTTTATATTTAACTACTATAAAAATGTATACATTTTAAATTCACAGGCAGAAGGAGCGCACGAGCGTGGTGGCTAATCCCGGTGCTAAACTTTAGCCTAACTCCAGTGACAAGTGGTGTAATACCACTTTATCATAGTGGTGTCATTTAGACCGTTAGCTAGTTACAAAGTTCATCTCTACGGCTTGGTATGTATTCATAAGTGTATATTTTTAATCATATATTTCTAATAAACGTATACATTCGGTTACATTTGAATACATGAAAAATATTTTTGTCGGAATGTGATGTGAGCGAGGCTCCGTAACAAATCGAATACTATCCTACTACGTAGTGCTGACTACCCAGAGACCAAGGCTGACTGACTCTGTAGTGTACGTGTCCCCTACGGTAGTGCGGGAAGCCCGGATTGGGACGCGAACCCTGTCATTTTTGACAGCTTGACAAGTTGGGCTGATATATAACGCTGTAAGTGTCAGAGGGAGGTTTGAGACACAACCGGGTATTTATTATAGAAATGTCTAAAGCAAATAGGTTGGTTAGGATTAAAAAAAGAAATAAAAATAAAACTGAGAAGTGTCAGAAAAGAAAGCTTTGACCCGGACACACACTTATACTGACACACACACGGTTTGTTTGGACAGTTAGTTTGTTTACGAAGCTTGACTTTTGATAAACAATTCTAGTTGACCCATAAGGGCATTAAAAGAGGGGTAAAAGAAGGTGTCTTACCTCGGCACGGGGGTAAAACGTGCTGTCGAGTCGCATATAAAAGTGCAGCACAAAGCTCCGGATAAAGTCTATAGAGAGAAAAGGCGACGAGACAACCTGAGCTGCCCGTGTGTCCGCTTCCACCAGCGGGCTGTGCACTTCTTCATTCGCCTCTCTCTCTCTCTCTTTCTCTCTCTCTCTCTCTTTTAACCGCCCACTTCCGGTGTTGTTTCCTCGCTCTTGTTTTCTCTTTCCCCGTCACTATTTATGCACTATGTATCCGCTACACGTTTACAGCCGCTTATAAACTACACGTCGTGGCTGTTCTGCTTGTACTTTGGGGTATATCATGCTGATATATATGTATATGTATATTATATATATACAGTGTAAACACGCAGCGCGGCGGTGGGTCGCGAGGAGGAGGCGTGAGCGCACGCGGGTCTACCACGTTACCAAATATTCCCTGCGGCGCGCGCTGACATGGACGCAGGAGCGCGCGCGCGCACACATACACGCGCGCCTGGTCTTGTTATACAAACTGAGGACCTTCAGGTGACCTGATTATTAATGAGGCTAATTAATCATGAGCCAAAACTTAAAATGAACCTTAAAATTAATAAACCGTGTCTGGCAAATCTTCCATTAAAGTGTAAATGCATGTAAATCCATACCTACATATACTGTACAAGGCAGCACGGTGGTGCAACAGGTTGTGCACCAGAGGTCTGGGGTTGTGGGTTCGAACCTTGCTTCTGGTCTCTGTCTGTGAAGAGTTCTGTGATATGTCCTTCCCACCTCCCAAAAAAATAAACATAGTAGATTTAGATTAGATGTGCTAAACCCCTAGGTGTGAGTGAGTGTGTGTGGGTGATACCCTGAGATGGATTGGGGGTATTCCTGCCCTGCACCAAGTGATTCCAGGTGGGCTCCGGATAAACCGTGACCCTGACGGAATAAAAATGGATAAGAAAATGATTGAATAACTGACCTACATATATGCTGAAGTGCCAGAAAAACTTGTACACCAGTCTAATACTTAGTAGGTCCCTCTATGGGGCATATCCTCGAACCATAATTTAACGTCTCCAAACATGTGGGACGACGCATTGTCTTGTTCAGAATGAATGCAGGACATGAACAGGTGGAGCTCTTCAGAAATGAGGCACACATAGAGCCTTAACAATCGGCTTGTGGTTAAGGAACCAACGTTGTGATCAGAAGGTCCCCGGTTCGATTGCTGCACCGAGAAGACGCTCCTGACACCCTTGAACAACTTACCTAATCCTTCCCTGCCAGTATGTACATTCACTGGTGTGTGTGTGTGTGTTTCACTGCATGTATGGGTTATGTGCAGAGGTGACATTTCTCTGTGTGCAAGCACCGTGGTCAATGAGTCACTTCACGTCATAGCGTTCACCTGTCAGAGACGTTTGAAGACATACCAGGGGCCTGATGGAATGCCAGCAAAACAAACCCTATACCATTATGGAGCCATGAACAGGCTATGTATTTTGCATAGTCTCATCTATATATCTATACCATTTTTTTCTGGCACTTCAGTGTAAAGACATGCCCCCTCCACATGCACACACACACACACACATACACCCACCCCCCATACCACTTTATTGCGATGCACAGCTGAATATTGCACTTGTCTGAGCTCTGTGCTTGTTTTTTTTTTTTTTTTCATTTACACTCAGGGTAGACATACTACATCCTGCCATAATACAGCACAGGAGCCTCTGAGATGACGTGGTGGATATTGTTTAGACCAAGAATTAATAATTCGAGGACACCAACACTGAAATGATGAATTGTCCGTTCTAAGCCTCTAACCTCATTCATTCATTCATTCATCTCCCTATTCGCTTTACCCTATGTCATGGTTGGTGGATCTGCAGCCGATCCCGGGAAACACAGGGTGTGAATCTTGTGTGGTGTCCCAGTATGTCCTATCAAAAGTAGTCCAAGTAAGGACAATGGCTCAAGGCTCATGAGCACTCATGTGCATGAGAAGTCAAGGCTAGCCCGTCTGGTCCGATCCAACAGAAGATCCACATTTTGGTGTCAGATACCACAGAACACCTTCAGAGATCTTGTGGAGTCCATGCCTTGACAGGTCAGAGCTGTTTAAGGGAGGTGGTGTTAATCTTATGGCTGCTCGCTGTAAACCTGGGCACAGACGGTAATCCGAGCTCAGGATCACTAGCTATGAAGGTACAGCCTCTAGTAAATTACATGGTGGATTGACTTTGAGAATTAAAGGTGACATGTTATGAGGTTAAGGGGCAGAATTTGAGGGGGCAGCCATGGCCTTGTGGTTAGGGAACCTCGTCTGGTGAGATCAAGAAGTGATCCCTTGAGTAAGGCGCCTAACCCTTCCAACTGTTCCCCGTGTACCATAGTTCGGGACTGCCCAAAGCTCCAGGCAAGTGTTTACTGCCACGTAGTGATCACTAGTGTGAGGTCATATTCATCTGCATGCAAGCATGGTAGGCAAATAGTTCACTTTCACTTCACTTTCACATTATGTTTTTTTTCTCTGAATGTAGGGAGTAAATAAGAATGATGTAATTATTCCTATGATCACTCTAGTAGGTGAAAAGAAAACACAGAAGTCACTTGTAGCTTCTCTATTATGGGTGTGTCGTGACCTTTACTGTTGTCACTTGGGACAGATTAGCAGATTAGCAAAGCAAGGCAGCTGTCCCAGCTATGTACTCTATTATCACTGCTACTTTAGTCCAAGCTTGATATTTCTCTGCAAAATTTCTCTATGACGCATGTTTGTCCGTCAGACAGTAAATGGGAGTGAACTGCAGTTGTGAGTGAGAAAGAAATGTCAGACCATCATAGTCTGATTTGAGGAATCAGTTTAATTTATTTCCATAGAAAAGATATAGTAAACCCAGTTTCATGTGGCCACAAATTGAATATGGTCAAATACACTTAAGTACCAAAAAAAAAAAAACCTGGTACACCAGTCTAATACTTGGTAGGTCTCCCACACGGCATGAACTCTACAATCTTTTAGAAATAGCTCACAGGCAATAAACAGAGCACATTGCATGGCATCTGATATCGATGTCTTCAATAACGTTGAGATCTGGTGGTTTAGGTACGAATGGCAAAACCCCAAACTTAGACGAGTGTTCCTTTATCTATAATTTGGCGTCTTTAGATGTGTTTGGTGGCGCATTGTCCCATCAGAATGAATGCTGGACATGAACGGGTGTAACTCGTCAGAAAGGAGGCACGCATTTCGTTTTCCTGTCGGAGACGTCTGTATGCAAATGTACCAGGGGTCCTATGGAACGTCAGCTAGACAAACCCAATGCCATTATAGAGCCACCACTAGTGCTCATCTGTACCAGTTTTTTTCTGGCACTTCAGTGTAATTCCGTAGATTTCTCTGCTTTACCGCACATATTTTGTGAGTATAATATGACTCTTGAGATACTTCTGTGAAATAAAACCCAGAGCTTAATAACCTACTACTAGTAATTACTGGTAACTTACTTTAATATAATATTTCTACTTTCCAGTTTTTTGTGTCATTTTAAACCCACTGTGTTTCTTCTTGCAACAGTTCCCAAACCAGTCCTCAGGCCAACTAGTCAATCCACATTTTTTCTCTATCCCACCTCACACAACAAAGCCGTAAAGCAAACACGGTGATGGTCTTTGGGGCCTGGAGACTGATTTGAGAACCACTGGTCCTAATGTAATAAATGAACTTGCTTTAAATGAGTTGCTTGCTTTAAAGTTCAAATTGGCTACAGGCTCCTAGAGGTTAGCGGATGTGATAGAACGCAGATGTTTGATTAATGTGGTACTTCGGTCCGTCTTAAGATAAATTCCCAGGCGTCACCCTTCCAAGCATAAAAGGAATGTCATTAGTCTATATGTGCGCTGACAGAGCACGCAACCTAGCGCCCTTTGGGGTCAAATATTCAACATTTTTGCCTCAATGTGGTAAATCTGGTTTTGGAGCCAGGTCTTAGTGAAAAAAAATAAATAAATAAAATCAAACTAGTTGTTTTCCCCAGAATTGTGCCTCATGGTCTGGACATTTTTGCAAACATATACACATATTATCAGCAATTAAACAAATGCATAAATAACTGCTAAAATAGCTCTGATCCCGACAAGCCCTCTGAGGCTATTCTGTAGTATCTGGCACCAAGACGTTAGTAACAGATCCTTCTGTGGATCTTCTGTAAGATCGTACCAGTCTGTCTAGCCTTTGTCTTCCACACACATTAGTGAACCTCGGGAGTCCATGGTCCTGTCTCTGGTTTTCCTTCCTTGGACCACTTTTAGTAGGTACTAAACCAATACATACTGCAAACACCTTACAAGACCTGCAGTTTTAGAGATGACCCAGTCGTGATCTAAATGTTTTTCCTGTGATCTAAATGTTTACTAGGTCACTTATAGCCTGCACTTTGCCTTTTCCTTGGATTCATTTCTTGGCAAAAAAAAAAAAATGCATGTCACGTAATCAACTTAGTTTGGTTAGAAAAACACCTATATGCATGTAAATAGGATTAAATCCAAAGACTCTGAGAAAGTGGGTGGGGAATTGCTTTAACCTGTCAGGGGGCACAGAATTCCTACAGCTGCCCCTGGCTACATGGAGAGGAGGAGCCATGGCAGACCTCCCATGAGTAACTGCAGACTTGTGGGAACAAAAACCTGAATGCCAAGTGTAAAGAGATAAACGTTGCTTGAGTTAGTAGAGGAGAATATAAGTATATATACTTATAGACCTCTACATTTAACCATCTGTGCAGTGAATACACTAGGGGGCAGTGAGCACACTTGCCTGAAGCGGTGGGTTTTGTGATAAACTGCATAATTACTATTTACTATTTACTATTATTAGTAAACACCACAAAACTACTGACAGGTGGAGTAAATAACATCATCTTTTTGCAGGGGTATCTGTCAAGAGGTGTTATATATATTACGCCCCAATTGAACTGTTCTCAAAGCCGATGTGTTGACAGCAGATGAAAAGGGCAAGCATTAGAACCTGACTGGCAAAGCAGTGATGGTTAGCAGGTTCTTTAGTGTGTTCCCTGTATGCAGTGATTAGTACCTAATAAAACTGATCCAAGGAAGGAAGGACAACCAGAACAGGGTCATGGGTGCCCAAGACTCACTGATGTGCATGGGACATGACGGCTAGCCCATGTGGTCCAGTCCCACAGAAGATCCACAGAAGGATTGTTTGTTAACGTCTTGGTCCCACATACCACAGGGACACCTTCAGGGGTCTTGTCGAGTCCATGTGTTAATGGGATCAGAGTGGTTTTAATGTTATTGCTGATCGGTGTATATTTTAAAATGCAGAGTATATAACAGTGTATAATTTTTTTAAATAACTTTGGATATATTTGCTATTATTATTATTATTATTATTATTATTATTATTATTATTATTATGAATAATAACAACAACAATAATAATAATAATAATAATAATAATAATAATAATAATAATAATAATAAGCCATATTCCAGTTACATTTTAATATAATATAATATAATATAATATAATATAATGTAGTTGTGTTATATATAAAAAGTGATTAATATAAAAGTGATTTCTTTTATTCCAAAAGTTTTTTCACCCCAAAATGGAAAAGACAATACTGTTTTGCATACTGTTTTTTGTTACTCATCAGAATCATGTCCGTCACTAACAACAAAAACCACAAGACACTAAAACAGCTTCTTCCCAACAGACATAGCAGCTATTGACCAACTCTAACTCTTTACGTAACACACCCTCTTCTCATGACTCTCAACACCATTGCATAATCTGAAACATGGCTGTCCAGTCTTATCCAGAAAGAGTCATTTCATTTTAATCCAGTCATACAGAACACACACCTGATCCAACCTGTATCATTATTTAAACTGGGCTTTCAATAGACGACCGGGTGTGGCTTCTGCTTTGCTGGAATAAAAAACCTACACCCACACTGGCCCTTACCGATCTAATGAATCTGCATGTAAAGGTGTAAATGTATAATAGTGACAAATTGTCCTAATTTTAAATAAGATAAAAAAAATGATTAGTCGTGACATTTACAGAATCACTGCAGAGGCCGTACAAAAGCCAACCCAGCAAAATCATTCAAATAAATCAGAGGGACTTCACTGAAAATTGCACAGGAGGGAAGGGTGTGTGATAGAATGGACGGAAGAGAAAAAGACAGAGAGAGAGAGAGAGGGAGGGTTAAAGAAAGGCTATGTGTAACATCCTTCAGCTTCAGTGTGCTGATCTGGAATCAGGGGTGCTTTGCGTACAGAAAGAGCGAAGCGTTTCTCCTCCATCCTGAAGTTATTTAGTGCCGCTTCGGGCTTTTGGTTGATCTATAAAAGTGATCAGAGTAATAAGAAACAATTTTATTCCTTTTCAAAAATCTGTCTGATGTCCATGAAATAACTTCACAATTGCAGTGAAGACACTAATGAGGTTTCCTTTTCTCCTCGCCAAACAAAAAAGGTTGCCTTAAATGTTAAAAGGGGCGGGGCTGAGCAGTCCTGTTGTCTTGTAGAACTGTATTTCTGGGTCAGAAAAAAGTAAACTGGTTTAGACACCAGATATTCAATGCTGTTTTGTCAATTCCTTCCGGTGTCTTTCTGAAATTGTCATTATTTTATGGCTATTAGGTATGTGGTCATGTCAAAGTAACATCTACATGAATGCCAGGACCCAAGATTTGCCCAGAACATCAGACTGCCTTTATTCTTTCCATATCCTGTATCCTGGTGCCATCTCTTCCCCAGGTAAATGACACACACACACAGCCATCCATGTGATGTAAAAGACTGCACTGCTCTACCGTGCTCTGTAAGATGTACACCAATCAGCCAGAACATTAAAAACCACCTGCCTAAACAGACACCAACTCAGCTCTGATCCATCAAGACTCCACAAGACCTCTGAAGGTGTTCTGTGGTATCTGGACCAAGATGTTAGCAGCATGATGCTTGTTAAATCGGACCAAAAGGGCTAGCCTCCACTGCCAATACGGATGGATCAATGAATCTTTGGTGCTCATGACCCTGTTCTGTTTCTGGTTGACTGTTTGCCCTCCTCGGACCACTTTTGTTAGCATAACAGGACACACCTCACAAGACCTGCAGTTCACAATTTGGTCCTTGTTAAAAATGACTCATATGACTGCCTAATATATCGCACTCCTTGAGAGGTGCCACTGCAATGAGATAATCGACGTTATTCACTCCACCTGTCAGTGGTTTGTGGTTTTAATCTTATGGTTGATTGGTGTAGGTCAAGGAACTCCTTAATATCACAAACTGCAGCTTTAATTTTTTTCACAGTTTAAAATGAAAACAAACCTTTTTTTTTAAAGCATGTCATAAAACGTTCCTCTTGGAGGATGTTGAAAGTGTACACACATTCTCTTTTTTTTTCTCTCTCTCTCTCTCTGTCTCACACACACCTCATCGCATTATAAAACGCTGAGTTGGCACAGATGTTGGAGATCGATAGTGTCATTGCGAGAGTAAATCAAGTGCTAATCAGATGTTCATCTCTGAACTGCAGTGTTTTCTGAGATCTTCACAAAACTCTCTCACGCCGTCTCTCGATCAATAGTTAGTCTCTCTCTCTTTTTCGCACACACACATGCACATGCACAGAGTGCACAGGGAAACCACCAGTGCCAACATGGTGCATGTATGAGTGCATGCATCTGCCTGCCACCGAATCACAAACACAAGCAGAAATGTCAGATAATTAGTCAGATAGTTTGTCAGACTGGATTGCTGCCCTCACAGGAATAACCCTCTCTTTGCAAGGCTTTAGTTCTCATGTTTCCAGAGCCACGCTGGCACAATGTGTGGAAAAACACAACACAAACCACGACTGACACCTGCTGGTTAAACCATGTAACTACAACCACTTACTACAGCTACAACACAAAACATCAAGCACTTTACCAGTATGTGTAGATCTATACAATGTGACCAGTTCCTGTTTTAATTTTCTTCTTGTCCACCTCATCTAATCGCCCATGGAGGCATACACATGGAGCATTAACATAGCCGAGGCACAAGGCATGGACTCCACAAAACCTCTGACACCAAGACATTAGCTGCCGTGGATCTCCTCAAACCAAACAGTCTAACCTTCACCTCCAATGTACTCCAGTAAGCCTTCATGTTAATGTCAGTTTGGGCTGTCAAACCTCCCCTTCACCTCCAAGATCCTAGAAATAGCACAGCAGTTATGTTCATACCTGCAAAGAAATAACATTTTTGAAATCTGTCAGTCAGGATTTAGGCCTTAGAGGTCACAACTGATCAAGCTATTCTCCTTCATATGCTAGAAAATGTTGTTGAAGTTAAGGGAACAGCCCGGTTCAGGTCTTGTTTGACTAACTGTTATCAGTTTGTAGATGTAAATGCTGACTTCTCTATGCATACTAAGGTAAAGTTTGGTGTTCCACAAGGCTCTGTTTTAGGCCCGTTGCTATTTTCGTTATTTATGCTACTTCTTGGTAATATTATTTGTAAACAAGGTCTCAGCTTCCACTGTTATGCTGATGATACACAGTTATATGTGTCAGCATAACCAAATAAGAGACACCAGATTAGTAAAGTTGTGTAAAGGCTGGATGTTGAACAATTTTCTTGTACTAAATTCTGATAAAACAGAAGTACTATTATTAGGACCACAGGCAGCTAGAAGTAAACTTGTACAGCTGTAAAAGACCTTACTGATTATTGATTCCAGTCTTTTTCTAAAGCTTATATAGTTAGTATCACTAGTATAGCCTTCTATCATCTTAGTAACATTGCCAAGATAAGAAATATGTCAGGTTGTTCCAGAAGGTGCATAAACGAACTGCAGTTAGTCCAAAATGCAGCAGGCAGAATCCTTACTAGAACCAGAAAGTATGAACGCATCACTGCTGTCTTATCCACACTGGACTGGGTCCCAGTCAAATCCTGCATTGACTGTAAAATACTACTATTGACTTATAAAACAGTAAACAGTCTCACGCCACAGTACCAGAGCAAATATGTAAATATCTAAATATTTAATATGATGTGCCATTGCCAACTTATATCAAAAGGTGCAGGCTATTTGCTGATACCTCGAATTACCAGCAGGGACAGATGCTTCTCTTACAGAGCCTCACATCCATGTTACAGCCTTCCAATTAGTGTTTGGGACGCTTTAAATCTAATGCAGTAATGCCTTTTTTTAATCTTCTTTGTTTTTAACAAGTTTAAGGTACAGAAGGTTCGTAATCAAAGAGTGGTAAACTGTGACTTTTGATGATTGTAGGGTGGCTGGCTGCTTTATGCCAAGGTGTCCTCATGTCTTTGTCACCTTCTGGGTTTCCCTTGTTAGTTATGCTGTCTTAGCTAATTTGCAGAGTTTGTCTTAGCAGAGTTTCTGCTTGCTCTCAACAACATACATTTTATGTAACCGTTGCATATAAGAACTTACCAAACTCTCTGTATTCCCATCTCTTCACTTCCTGTTTGGATGAGATACACCTGATAAGTCTCAGGCACCAGAAGATATCAGTGACCCCGATTTCTGGCTCCTCTTGCAACCTGCCTGATCCACACTGACCTCCCATTTCTTCTTGGAGTCTCATCTACTGAGCATCACTGCTGCTGAGGATGAACCCGCATGGGCAGAACACCATAATGGACAGATGTAGAAACTGTAAATCTTGCAGAACTATGACTGATATCAACAGTCATCGCTAGACAACTATGGATAAACAGTTTACTCTCAATCAGTCAATGAATGTCCATCAGTAGACAGTTGTCAGAATCAGATTTTGGACTTCTGGTTTACTTGCACTTTTTTTTTAAAATAGCCCTTGTTATATAGGATCGTTTATAATTACAATATTCGTGTCACCCAAATAAGGATGGGTTCCCTTTAGAGACTGGTTCCTCTCAGGGCTTTTTTTTCTCTTGTCATCCGAGGGCGTTTTTCCTTGCCACTGTCACCACCAGCTTATATAAATATATAATCCAGATTCTGTATTTCTGTAAATCTGCTTAAGGACAATGTCCATTGTTAAAAGCATTATATAACATGATTGAATTGAAAGACAGTACTGGGAGTATTTTCCTTCAACAGCATTCATGGGGCTGTTCTGGGATTTTTACTTTCTGACAAGTGAGAGCCCTAATCTACAAAACTGTGGCAATTTTTCCACAATACTTTCTTTTAAAATCATGTTCATATAGTCATTACATTTAAAAGTCATTAAAATATTAAATGACTGGGGATATTATTCTTGATTTTCTAAGCACATGATGGCTGATGGAGGTGATTGACAGATCAGCAGTCACCAGGAGATATGCATTGACCATGTCTATTTATGTGACTGTAATGAATGGTATCCTATCAGCAGTAGCGATACATGTACACCGCTCAGCTGTAACATTAACGCCACTACCAAACTAGTGATAGGTGTAGTGAATGACATTGATTATGGTACCTGTCACAAGGGTGAGACATATTAGGCAGCAAAAAGAACAGTCAGTACTTGGAGTTGATGTGTTGGAAGCTGAGAAAATAGGCAAGTGTAAGGATTGGAGTGACTTTGACCAGGACCTAATTGTAATAGTTAGATGACTGGATGAAAGTCTTGTGGTGTCCTAGTACACAGTGGTCAGCACCTATGAATAGTGGTCCAATGAAAAGGCAGGGTCATGGGTGTGCAAGGCTTAAGGGGTGCGTAGTGGGTGAAGACTAGCCTGACTGGTCAGATCATACGGAAAATACACAGCAGGATCTTGGTGCTGGAGATACGACAGGACACCTTCAGAGGTCTTTGACAGATGAGAGCTGATTTAGCGGCTGTTTAGGCGGTGTTAATGTTATGGCTGATCGATGTATACAGGCAGTCGTGATGCTAAAGCACGCTGCCGCAGCTGCAATAATAACATAATGACATGATAACAATAACTGTAATTAAATCCTATTAAATCCCAAGGCCCTGACTGAGATGAAACCCTTCTTGAAGATGAATGAATGTAATTAAACCGGAGATTAGTGTATAAAAGATGGAAATTAGTGTTCGTTACATACGCTTGGGGATAAAATGAAAAATAAATATCACCGATTCATGAGCTTAGGACCTTGTTAAATGAGTAGAAATGAAATCCTTCTGATCATATTTAATAGAAATTATACATGACACGATGCTCCAAGAATGTGAGACAAAAAAACTGGTGTGGGTTATTTTTAATTAAAAGTTACAGTTGCAGCCACTGTACAGAGAGTTCACAGGCAGGGAAATATACAACAGATGAACTAAAATGATCGGGATGATGCAGATTAAAAGTCACTGACGCAGGACAACAGTTACAAGTATTTAAATAAAAAAAAAAGACATGAAAGAGATAATGACGTGATTATACACTGATACCGAAGCGTTGAGACAAACGAGGACGTTCTGAGAGGCACAAAATATTTCATATAAAATAATTAAAAGTGTAGAATATCTCTGTATTGGATCTACAATGAGAATCTATCTATTCAGGATCTATTAATTATTGTCTTTTTTTTTTTTGCTTTTTCCATGTCCATTCCTTTACAGGCGAGGAGGTCAAAAGCTCGTAATTCCACTTGTGTGAGCAAAAAGGGGTTAAAGGTTATAAGGAATGACATTAGTGAAATCTTTTTTGGTCTGCTGGATAAATACGTGCATACGGAGGAAACAAAACGCGTCCGTTAGCACCGTCATACTGTACTGTAAATACTGTAAATGAGTTGGTGACTAACACCCTGAGTAACAAAGATCTAATCGAACACGTTTAAGGCTGGGTCTGATCTTACTCACGGTACGTCGGACGCTGACTGACTGACAGAGCTGGGCAGAGCTTCTTCTATGACCCATGTCTGTTTATAGGAAACTCTGTGAGACAAGGTGAATAGAGCATATATATATATATATATATATATATAGAGAGAGAGAGAAAGAACGGACAACAGGATAGGAGACATGGAGAGAATATAATACAGTTAGCTGAAGGGGTCACTTTTCCCATGACACATATAGCGGTTAGCTTACATGGAACAAAAAGAAATAATTGCACAAAGCCAATGTGAACAATAATACACGTTCGTAGATAGTTCTAAAAGAGTACATAAAAACAAGTTTTATATAGTATAGGAATCTGTTATGATCAAGATCCTAAAACAACAACAAAAAACAAAAAACAAAAACGTTTTCTCATTCGGTAATATCAACAAAATGGCACGTATAACCGGTAAAAAGCCATTCCTAACTCTTTCTTTCTGTCTGGATGAATGGTTAGGACTCCTTTTAAAGAAATCGTCCAGCATGAATTAATTTAATAACGATATGTTTAACTAATCCAAGTTAGGAAATGTTTGAAAGTGTTAGCAGAGTTCAGAGGAACACAGGACGAGTACAGGATCTAGTGAAACGAGTTAACAGTGCAAAGAGTAGCACCTGTCTGAGAGCTCTAGCTAAAGAGAAACCAGGACGTCTCTCTCTCTCTTTCTTTCTTTCTTTCTTTCTCTCTCTCTCTCACACGCTCTCCAGCAGAAACAGCTAGAAGTGAAAGGCTAAATGCGGATCGGGTGATCTGTGTGAGTCCGTCTCACATGGGCGAGGCCACGTCCGTGTTCATGTCCATTTCCAGAGTAAGGGAATCTGGGAAGATAAGCAATTAGATGCTTGTTACAAACAGCAGTCATTGTCAGGCATTCCGATGGTTGTTCTATACCAGAGTGTAAAGCTTTGACGTGAAAAACGTGTGAAAATACGACTGACAGAGCCAGGGGTTATGACTCACTTGTTGGACTTTCGTTTTAATTGTTTCGTTTCGTTTTTATTGTTATTCTGTAGCACTGCTCAATTCTGATTGGTCGGAAAGGTGTTGACTACAATAGTGCAGGCTTTAATGGCCATAATGCTTATGGTTTCTATAGTAACAGCACATAAAGATGTGTATGGTGTACATGAATGTGACCTCCACACTAGTGAACTCACACATCAGGGAGCAATGAGCACACTTGCCCAGAGTACTGGGCAATCCTATAACCATACGGTTAGATGCCTTGCTTAAGGGCACTTCTGTCATGTCCTGTCTGTTCTGGGGATCGACCCGACAACCTTTCAGCCACAAGACTGGTTCCATAACCACAAGCCTACAGAAGACTTGTTTATTAGATTAGTTAATATATAAACTAGTGGTGTCTCCATAATAGTATAGGGTTTGTTTAGCTGGCATTCCATGGGACCCATATATGTATATAAACGTCTCTGACTGGTGAACGCTATGTGTGCCTCGTTTGTATGTATGGTGTTCATTGCCTACAGAATATTTCTGCAAGCTTGTGAGGTCTATGCCCTGTGGGGGACCTACCAATATTAGACTGGTGTACCAGTTTTCTGGCACTTTAGTGTACAGTAAAATTAAATTAGAAACTATGATGTGATATAAAATTTCACCTGTTAACGAGTGTTTAACCTTATATATAAACACAACATTATTTTATTTTAGCACAAACGTGTGTGTGTGTGTGTGTGTGTTACCGAGGGGTCCGGGGTTGGCCTCAGGCTCGTTGTGCATCAGGGAGTCGAGAGTGCGAGGAGACATGGGGAACAGGTCGCTCGTGTTACCCGAGTTCGTCCTGAATTCAAAAACACACACATACACACACACTGATGAAGGAAAACCATCCAGCCGTGTTCGGTGAACTGTATCTACTATATACGCAGTTGCAGGAACACACACATACATGCCTCATAATAATAACACCACTCTCTTGCCCTAAAAGCCACCCACATACACACTCAGTGCATCCTGGTCATGTACAGGTACAGGTTTTAAACACATTTCCAGGCAAACACACTAGTTAGGTGGGGAAAAAAAGGAAAGGACTGTTAGTCAGAGGTTCGGTACAGGAGGCTGAGTCAGTAACAGACGGAAAAAAAAGTCTATTTACGCACTTTTCCACATACAGGGTGCCAGAATGTCTGTTTGAACTTTACGTCAAGCTGATTTACGCACATAAGTGTACATATATATATATATATATATATATATATAT
>JAOVVF010063655.1:0-15895 GCA_028565595.1 Duopalatinus emarginatus
GAGAGAGAGAGAGAGAGATATACATATGTATATATATTTTACATTTTGCCTCTATTGCAGCACATATTTACTGTACAGTAGTGTTACAGTAAAGATTTGTCATATTTATAGTATGATACTGTACTGTAGCACTGTACTGTACTGTACTGTACTGTACTACAACAGTGGGAAGCACTGTTATTGTAGACTACAGTAATATGGATTAAAGCACTATATCACATGTTTACTGTACATTGCTGTAATTTTGCTCTGCAAAACAACATTGCAGAGGTAGAACAGGGCCCCTTTTTACTCTGAAACAAGAGGAAGCCATTTGTGCACTGGTGATTGCAAGCACTACCCTAAGGTTGAAAGAGATACACAGTGCTGTTATAGAGGATGACAATATCTTTGGGAATATTGAATCCATTCAGTCACTACAATTGAGTGCTCAGGAGAAATGAAATGCACATGAAACAATTGTACAGTGTGCTATTTGAACGGAACTCCGACAGAGTAAAAGAGATCTGTCACCAGTATGTACAGGTAAAACATTTAGGTGTTTTATGCGTACTCTAATGTACAGTGCTGTAAACTGTTTACTTTGTATAGTACCATGCAGCACACTTACATGGGAATTACAATATGTTGTCCAAAATGCATTATGTTACAGAGGATATAAAGCATGTACTGAAGCTGGAGGCCAGGGAACACGTTTATACACACATTCATTAAATCTTGAATCTTAATTCTTGAATTTATATACGTTCACGAGGCAGGTTTCAATCTGGCACAAGGTGTAGAAGGCGTGGAAAAAAATCGCAGTGAACACTGAGCAACCATTGATGTCCCACGCCAATGAGGAGGGAATATTACAATGGCTGCGTACAAAATCGCATACTACCTATGCAAAAACAGTACGCGAGCGTGACTAGTGTGTCCGAATGTGCAGTACTCATCAAGCAGTACGTGAACAGTTCCCGGATGACGTACTGTTTCGGCAGCTATTTTGCAGTATGCGAGCGGAGCACACTGTTCTATCCCATAATGCAATTCGAGCAGCGCAGACGTTCAGAACTGAAGAGGAGCAACATAAAAGTATTTTTATTGTATTAATTTTATATTAATAATTTCTTCTGAGGTAAGAAAATACATTTTATAAGGTTTAAAAAAGTACATTTGGGGATTTTAAAAAACGGCTGTGATGTGACGTCATGCATCACGTGACATTGGAAAGATGGCGGATGTAGTGCGTCCGAGGCTGTGCATACTGCTCGCCCGCATACTGGAATTGCGTACTGCTTTAACGGTAAAACAGTGCACACTGCTTCGAATTCAGTATGTACTGCTTGATGTGTGCCATTATAGAAAATGGCGTCCTCACCCATATACCCCATCCTGGTCCTTACAACACACAACCACAATATTTGCTGACTTTTTAGACACTCTTTATGGGGACATAATCCCTGAGAATAACAGGGGTCTAAATGGAGACAATCTGAACAAGTATGTTGTAATATATATAATATGCGTTTTCACAACTCATGGTCATAGTGGTTAGCAGTATGTGAAAGGACGCCGGTCATATACCTTCCACCTGCAGGCAGAGACAAACTGCTAATGCCAAATGCTAACTGCTAATGCTAATTGAGCTGCAGTCACACTAATAAGACTTTCGGATAACAATAATGTGATTGCCTACTGCAATCACACTAACTAGAGATGTGTATTTCCTGCAGAAAATGCAAGTGTGATTGCAGCTCAATTAGCATTAGCAGTTAGAATGAGCATTTAGCATTAGCAATTACCCTTAAGACATACGTAAGCATTAGCTGTTAGCATTAGCCGTTAGCATTAGCAATTAGCATTATCAGTTAGCAGTAGCGGTTAGCATTACCACAAAAATTACCATTAGGAATTAGCATTAGCAATCAGAAATTAGCATCAGCTAATGAAAGTAAAAAGTGAACTATTTTTCTGCCTTACTGTATTTTGTACACAGAAGGAATGTGACCGCCGCATTTAACCCATCCGTGCAGTGAAACACACACACACCAGTGGGCAGTGAACACACTTGCCAGGAGCAGCCCCAAACCACGGCGCCCGGGGAGCAGTTAAGGGAGTTAGGTGTCTTGCTCAAGGGCACCTCAGTCGTGTCTTGCCCTGGGTGGGGATCAAACCCGCAACCTTCCGGTCACAAGACCGGTTCCCTAACCACTAGGCCACGGCTGCCCCATTAGCAGCCCTACGGCTGCTAATTAGCATTAGCCCTTAGCATTAGCAATCAGTATTTAGACAAATGTAAGTGATAGCAATTAGCATTACCAGAAAAATTTGCATTCGCAATTAGCATTATAAATTAGCACAAACAATTAGCAATCAGAAATTAACAATTAGCCTTAGCAATCAGTAATTAGCGTTTAGTATTAGCAGTTAGCATTAGCAGTAGCAAATATTTTGATTTAAAATTTGCATTAGCACTTAGCATTAGCCTTAACACTAACAGTAACATTAGCATTTAGCATCAACATGTGTCTTCAAATAACAAGAGTGAATTGCTTACTGAAATGAATGGGAAAAAAAAGAAGGAGGGGTGAAAACAGGCGTGGCAGGAGAACAAGTGTGTGTATGTAAAATCTGTATAAAAGTATGTGTGTCATTAACAGACTATAAAAACGAGGAAGGAAAACAGGCATGGCAGATAAACGAGTACAGGTATCCAAAATCTGTATAAATACCTGTGTGTCATTAACAGGACGGACGTTTTAGAGTTGGAACAGAGTCAATATCTCCCATCGATGTACCTGTCAAACACACTAATAACCTCTGTGTACTCCTATTCAAATGAATGGGATGGCATGGACGAAGGGATGAAAACGGGCATGGCAAATAAACGAGTACAGGTATCCAAAATCTGGATAAATGCCTGTGTGTCATTAACAGGATGGACGTTTTAGGGTTGGAACAAAGTCCGTACAAACATCACTGTCATCAACAGGCTAGAATTTGGAATAGTGCCAATATCTCGAAAACTGCAGGAGAGACAATTCCGTCATAATAAGAATAATAAATACTAGACCTCTCATTATATCATCTCCTTAACTGTATATTTTTAATATGTAATCTAATCACATTAAAAATCCTAAACTATAAGTATATAAATTCAGACTCATGTTAGTCAGAGCCCAGACGAGTGTACCTGAGCCATTCATGTTTGAGATGAAGTCACGGTAGAACTTGCTGTGACAGAATGAAAGGATGCCAGTGCCCCTGAAAATGATTAATACCACTACTACTACCACTACTACTACTACTACTACTACTACTACTACTAGACATCCAAATACATATTTCAGCTGTATTTGTGTGCAGTCTTTTAAAAAAATACGCTTTTAATTTAGCAGCTTTACACTAATTTAGGATAGAAAGGCAATTGGTTTCCTCCATACATATTGGAACAGCAAGGTCAAAGGGTACACCAAGGGTATTGGATTTCCTTGAAGACAGTTGGTATCAGAATCCTAGTTTTCATATCCTAATAGTTAAATGTAGATGTGTTAAACAATGTGGAGCAGACCCACTGAAATGTAGGCCTGCTCAAGGTTGATTTATTAGAGTCCATTTACCTACAAGGCACTGTGGAGGCTGGTAGTGTTTCCATACTTGTGTGGGGTGTGTTCTCATGGCATAGGTATGGGTCCACTGGTCCACCTAAACACATCACAACCTGGTGCCTGCTATGTTTTATTGCTATGTGTCCATTATACAGCCCTTCATGGACTTCCACAGTGTACCTCCATAGTGATGGGATATTCCAGCAGATAAATACACCATGCCATTGGAGCAAAGTTGTCCAGAATTGGGTCAAGGAGCATTCTGGGGGGTTCTGATGAATGCTGAGACCTGCATGTAACATGAACCAAGAAGCGAGCATTTATGAGATACGATGGAGAGGTTCATTAATGCTCACGAGCCTATACCTACATATACCACTGAGCTGTGGATGGATATCCAGCAAGCATGGCTCAACAACCCTCCAGACATTTTTCGTCTACTTGAAGAATCTTTGCCATGTCAAGTTGCTGCATATTGCTGGGCTACACCATACTAGTTCCTATACCATGAATTTTGGCATGTATGGTCAATGTATTCAACCTTTATGTTTCTGTTAGGCATTCTGTTTGTCTTATGAAATTAATAATTGTCCTGACAATGAAAACATCATCCATACATTGGATATACAAAAGGTTTACACACCCCTGTTACAACTCTAGGTTGCTGCTGTTGATAAATCATAAATAATTTTTTAAACTTTTAACGTGAAACAACCAACAAATAAGTTTACTTAATGTCATTTTGGAAGGACGCCCTGTTCTTTTTTTTTATTATTACGTTTTGCACACATACAAGGTCACTAAAAAGGAAGCCATTGAGGGAAATGGGCAGTTACAAAATAGAACAATAATCAGCATGAGACAAGACAAAACATTGGATAGGGGGTGTTTTCATATAGTGGGTATTAATGAGGGTAAAGATAAGGAAAATAAATAAAATAAATAAATAAATAAACAAACAAATGGATAAATACTTGGTAGGTGGAAAGAGGAGAGATCAGCTCTGGATATATTGCAAAAATGGGGACCAGATGTTGTTGTAGTGATTTATATTGTTTTTTTATGGTGAATATGTTATTCCATAATCAACTATTCACATAGTAAATTATATCAGTGCTTTATTGATAATTTTGTTTTGTCTTTCCAGTTGAGCAAAATAATATTTTTAGCTACAGTTGTAGAGATGACGATGAATATTTGCAGATGTTTGGAGGTTGATAGAGAGGAAAGGTCACCAAGCAGGGCTATGGTGGGAGAGAGTGGGATGCTGAGGTTGAGGATCTTGGATAGCTCTCCCATGACCTTTGACCAAAACTGTCTGACGAGGGGGCACTTCCAGAATGCATGATGGTAATTACCTTTTATAGTTGGACAGTGTGTACAGGTATTGGTCTCAGTGAGGCCCATCAGGTGTATTTTATGGGTGGTGATATGAGTGCAGTTCTGTGCAGTGTTGGACAGTAACGAAGTAAATGTAACTCGTTACTGTACTTAAGTAGTTTTTTTTGTGTATCTGTACTTTACTGGAGTATTTTTATTTTGAGGAACTTTTACTTTAACTTTACTACATTTGAAAGTCAAATATCTTACTTTTTACTCCACTACATTATGAAAAATCTGTTGATACTTTTGTCTCATGCACGCATACAATATGTAACATTTCAAAATGAAAGAAGCGCGTAATCACACCAATCAGGTTACAGTACGCACTTTGTTAACAGTGGGTTGGGCTAGACATAGTTATCCTATCAGTGCAGCAGCGTCGAGTGTCAGCAGGAAAGAAAATGGAAGAAAATTCAAACTTTTTTTTTTAAATACACGAGATGAAACAGGAGTCATTTATGTTTAAGTGCCTTCTCTGCCTGCCTTTTGTGTGTGTGTATTGTTAAAATAGTGCTGACATTAAAATGATCATTGTATGTATGTCTAGTAAGTATCAAATTAGTGATATGCAGAAATTTTTAGTATCTAAAGACTGTTCTTTAGCCTTTGCTAGACTAATATTTCAGCAGTAAAGTTATTATATTTTGAGAATAAAGTTGTAAGATCAAAGTGTAAAAGTCAGCAGGTTTTGTAAAAGAGTATAAACAGCCTCCTCATGTTAAAATTAGGGACGATGCTTCCTTCCGTAATTTCATAGCCATTTGGTTCGACCTAATGGACAAAGTTTGCCTTCAGTGCTTTATGCTTTATGATACTTTTAATAGATCTCAGTGTCAGACTTATTAATGACATTGTATTGAAATATTGGTAACCAAGAGTGACTTTTTACATAAAATAAGTCAATTAATAAAGAGTCTTGTTACAAAAATGATAATAGGACATTAGAGCCATAGTAAATCATAATACTTTTGATACTGAAGTACATTTGAAGGTAAATACTTTTGTACTTTTACTCGAGTGAAAATCTAAACAGAGGACTTTTACTGAAGTGATATTTTACCTTGGGTATCTGTCCTTTTACTCAACTACATGATTTGGGTACTTCGTCCACCACTGGTTCTGTGTAATGTTTTGTATTAGATTGCCTGTAAGTTAGAGTTGGATGTCATTGTGAATGTGTTGTTACAGATTATTTGCCAGTTATTTTCGATATAAAGGTCCGAGGTCCATTTGTCCATTGGAAGTGAAATGGTGTTGTTATGTTGTGAGAAGAGTTTGTAGTAGTAGTTTGAGTAGTTTCTTAGGTATGAGTGAACTTATTTTCAGTAATAAAGGAAAGGTCGGTTTAGAAAAATTGTGGATATCAATGACTTTTTTAATAATCTCTTAGGTGTAGGTATTGAAATTGACAGTTTGGTGGTAGGTTGTATGTATGTTCAGAAGGTCATGAGAGAGCCATCACTAAAGAAGTCCCCCAGGCTGGATATTCCTTTCTTTTTCAATGTTGCAAAGATGATAGTTTTTTGTTTTTTTTTGTTAATGGTAAACATTGGGTTGTGCCAGATAGGGGTGGATTTACATGGGGTGAGTTGCAGGTTGAGGGTTGAGGGTTGGGGGGGCATACTGTTCTTGATAATGTCACTGTACTGCCACATTTTCTTTACTTGTTGATGACGACCTTCAATTATTTTGTAATGTTCTCCTGATTTTGAAAGTAAATCAGGTCCTACACATGCTTTGTAAGCTTTCTGAGCATTTAGATGAAACCAAGATGATGTCAAGAAGCTGGTCTTCATTTGGGTTTAATCTGAATCATGTAAACAGGTGTATGAATGATTAATATGAGTTTGAATGTGACTGGTTCATTCTGAAAAGAGTTACATGTTCCATTATGAAAGAGTGCACACACTTATGCCATCAGGTTTTTACATTTTTTCCCCTAAAATGTTTCCATAATTTTTCATTTATTTTGTTGCTTGGTTTCATTAATGCTGGAAAATAATCTGATATGATTTTTTTTTACATTACGAAATCCCCTGTATATGCTGGCATGATATTTTATTCCTCATAATAAATAGTAATAAATTGTATTCAGATTAAAAGAATAATACTTCACTGTACACTATGTAAAGATTAATTAGCCTGTGTTTTACTTTTTATTCTTAGCTTTTACTCCACCTGTCTAACGATATCTGCCCTATACAGAAATGTTTTAAGTGTATTTGGTCCATACTTGTACTTAATCTTTTGATCGAGATTTACTTAAGAAAGATATAAGCAAGAAGTCTTGCCTTATACAAAACGTTCAAGTATACTTGGCTTGTACTGTAGTTTAAAGTGGAATAGCTTACAGTAAATAGTACACAGATGGAACTGACCTAAGTCTATTAACAGTTAGAGGTATTTTTCAAGTATAAAAAATAACAATTACAATTGAAACCTAGTAGTTTACTGTAAAGTGCAAAAATAATATACAAGTATAAAGCAATAAGTTTTATGTTAAGTTCATATGTTAAGTTCACTTAAAGAAAACTTACAAGTATTCTTGCAGTATAAAATAGTACTAGACTAGTATTTTCCTGAGAGTGTACTTAAAAGTGTTTAAACTAAAAAAAGTGGTATATAACTAGTTGGGACTGATTCGGCAAGGTGGTGCATTCTGTCTCAGACACTGCGGCAAGCAAGCCGTCTGTCATGACTGCAAAAATGATCAATTAAATAATTAAACTGCATTGTAACATGATATTGAAGTTAATATTGGATAATAATATTGAAAGTGAAAGTGATGAGCTTTTTGATTGACCACTGTGCTTGCACACAGAGGAGTTTGATCTCAGCATTTAACTCATCCGTACACACACACAGACATACTATTGGGGTAAGTTAACACATGCGCCTGGTGCAGCGGGCAACCCCGTCCATGGCCCGTGCGCGGGGAGAAGTGCCTTGGGGGGTTAGTTAGGTGTCTTACTTTGAAGTTATTTGAAGTTAAACTTAGGGTGAGTGAGAAAAGTTTCACATTAAACATGAGTTAGTAAAGTAATGAGAGTACCAATACAATATGACAAATGTTGAAAAATATCTGAAAGCGCCTGGAAATGATGTTCACTTGTGCCTAAAAGTTATCTAAGATGATACACACTCTGAACAAAGGTTTGATTAGTCATCTATTGATTATATACTAGGGCTCATTTCTTCAAGAACTCAAGAATGACAATGAGATGAAGAAGGTTATAGAGTGAGTAATGTTAAGCTTGTATAAAAAAAAAATGCTGCTTAAGACCATCGGATTACAAGTGAGTGATTAATAATTTTTTATAAAATCAAAATGACCTCTTCTGTCTTTCAGAATGAAATTCAGGAGGCTAAAAGCGTCATAAATGAGTACTTTTATGAACATGAGAAGACGACGAGAGAGAGAGGCTTCATACCAGGTTGATCAAAATAAAGTCAATTCCATTTTAGTGATGTAGTTTCATGTTAACATGAGATGTGGTCATCTCATGCATGGTATTGATATTATGTCTTCATTTTACACAGTGCACGCAGTATTAAAGGATAGTCTTTTCAAACGTGTAATCCTTTTATTAAAAATGTCTGAATATGCATTTGAAAGTAAACTAAGTTTCTAACATTTTTTTAAAATAACTTTTAGTTATCACTGGCTGAAGCTGAGGAGGAAGCTGAGAAAACTGTACGGTTGAATGAACAGCTCGAATTGGATAACGTCTACCTTGTCAAACAAATATTAAGCCTGCAGGACGAGATGGAGGAAAGGGACATAGAACTCAGTGAACTCAGTAGGATGTATAATGAGATGTCTATTTTACCAATGATGATGAATAATATAAATGCATAATATATTATAATAAAATATGTTACTTATATAAGTAAAATGTATTTTAGCATCATCTTTTTAAATATTATTAACAAAAGATTGTCTTTTCAAATAAATAAAGATGATAAGTCATCTCTGGGTCAAGTTACAAAGAGATCTAAGATTGCTCTAGCCGGCAAATCTGAGCTGGAGCATGAGAACTCTGTTCTGAAAGGCAAAATACAAACACTGCAAGACAGATTAAAGGAGGTTAGGGAGAAACACAAGGAGAAATGCAGGATGTATGAAGAGAAACTGAATGTAAGTGCATTTGTACTAGACGTCGACCGATATATCGGTCGGCCGATATATCGGGCCGATATTTGCAATTGTTTACTATATCGGCATCGGCCGATATTTGTATTTAGAAGCACCAATTTAAAGTCAGGTATTACTGTGGGTGATTCAGTGATATTGGGAATATTTATGATGACAAGAGGAGCTGACTCACTGGAAAACATGCAAAACAGTTGTGCTTTCTGCATTACAACCTGCTGTTCTTAAACTGGGAGTACTGAGAACTTTCAGTGAAAAATGGGTAGAGTGAGGAAGACTTAGGAACTACAGTTGAGTTATAAGGAAAAAGAATTCCTTTTTATCTTGTTTTGTAATGTTTACATAGGTTCCTTCACCCAAAAACGAGGGGGTTTGCTGCTATTTCATACTGCTAAGTGAAGTTTTATTACACTATATAACACTTTAGATGTTCTGTGTCAAGTGTCATACATGTTGCTTAAACCAAACACAAATGTTGCTGGTTGCTGCTAATGTGTTTGCAGCACTACTAATTATTTTTTTATATCTATATGTATTTATATTATATTTTTCAGCTTAATTTATTTTTATTTATAAAACGATTGACAGTTTTTTATGGTTATACGTGGTCAGTGTATTGACTTCTTTGGTGAACTTTGGTAAAGTTCAGAAATGGGGGGAAAAGGGGAAAACTTTAAGATACCGGCCCTAAAAATCGACAAAAAAAAAATCGGCAGCACAGATCGGCCATCGGCTGAGCCTGACTCTAAATATCGACATCGGCATCGATTTTAGAAAAACCCATATTAGTCGATCTCTAATTTGTACCTATAATTATATCGCAGCATCTGTTTACAACTACGTGTTTTTAACCAAAGGGAAATGGCCCCGAGCGGCTGTGAACGTTAATTACTCTCATGTGGCTACAAGTCTCCTTTTTTCAGTAATAAGCTTTATATCAACAACATTTTTTTATTATTAATAACAAATGGAATGTTTACCACTGTGCCTATATTATTCATCATCGGTAAAATAGACACCCAGCTGATGTCAATTTTACCAGTTATGATGAATAATATAAATGCATAATATATTATAATATAATATATTACTTATATAAGTTAAATGTATTTTAGCATTAAACGTCTTTTTAAACATTGTTAACAAAAGACAAAAAACGTCCTGTGGAGCTTTCTTGGCAAGCTTTTTATCTTTTAGCTCTAAAATTGCTCTTTTAAATACTTTTGAGATATTAAGGGCAGTTGTTATAGAAATATGGATTCTACTGAGTTAAATTCCATTGAAAGTGTATAGGCGATTTTGACATAGTGAGTTTTCAGAGGGACCCTCTTAACCTTAGGGAACTGAAGATGATGGGAAATGAGTCAAATTTGACCAATCCTGCAGAAACTTTACTGTATATTTGTTAAAGTTGTATTTGCTAACATTGGCTTTGTTGTAACGTAGAAGTACTAATTTATCTTTGTTTAATGGAAATCTGTTAGGAAGAAGAGCTCCACAAGCCCAGTAAGAAGAAAAAAAGGTGAGCTTTTCTTTTTATTAAGCTATGACTACCGTTGTGCTCAGTACAATGGTCAGGCGACTGGAACGAACCACTGTTGATAGACCACAAATATTTGTGTAGTTTATATTTGTATTTAAAATGTGTCTCTGTTTATTCTAATTAATTGATTAATTGCCTGTTTGATTGATTAATTAATTGATTTGGTTCAAATGTTTATTCCAGGAGTTTCTTCAAGAAGCTAAAGGAGTGGTTAAAAAATTTCAGGAACTCAGTGAGATGAACTGATTCCCAGTTTGCATGACTGTATGTGTTTGGACTGTGGGAGAAAACCAGAATCGAACCCATCTTCATGCTACGGTGTGACAGTGCTAGAAATATTGACATCTGTAATTTCAGGAAAATAGAATAAACAAAAGAATAACATGAGTGATATTTCCAATATATTTCCAATATATGTGTATAGTGTTAACACATTGATTAACAAAATGATCATTTAAAATATAAATTATACACGATGGATGCTTGCGCACAGACAGACCAATCATAAGTATCTTAATTTTTACTTGAGACATTTTGCAGTATACCTCATTTGCATTGCAGAGTCTGTGCACATGTTGTTTATTTGTCTTGCTCTTTATCTCTAGGTAGCTGGGATGTTGCAGTCAGAAGCCAAAACCCAGGCAAAGACCAGAACAAAAAACAACCTAAATGAATAAATGGCTTGGTACAGCTACCGTAACATCCAACACTAAAATACACAGACAAAGACACAAACTCAAATAAGTTGAGAGCTGTAGTCTATGAAGGCTGGAGAGGATGAAGCACTAATAGAGCTTCCCCCACAAGCTGCCTTTCTCTGCAGCATGAATGTAGAAGCTCCTTTACAGTGTAGACAGACTGACCTTCGATGTCCTCAAGTTCAAAAAAGCAGAGGGGGGGCATTTTTCCCCTTCTTTGTCTGTCGTCTGCATCATTGATGCTGCTGCTTACTGCCTGCTCTACCTGGCCATTGGTTTGGAGGCGGTAGTTCTGTTTTCATCTTTGTCTTGTCTTGACCAGTTTATCTTGCCCAATACCATCTGACAGAATAATTCTTAGCAATCATTTAACACCTACTTTGTAATGTGATTAGAGCATAGTCGGATTGCAGGGGTTTATATAACCATACCAGTGGTTTTGCATGTGTAAAATAAGGTTTGCTTTCCAAACCATTGATCTGATTTTAGATGGATTTCACCTTTCTTTTAGGCAACTATTGTTGTCTGTTCATTTCTGTGAGAACTTTCTGTATGAAATGGTGACTATATTCATTTTCAGCAGGTTTCAATTCTCTCCCAGACTCCCAAGTTTATGATCATGAAAAAAAATAATAATAATAATTAAATCCTCTACCTTTTTAGAGACCTGCAAATATTGGACATTTCTGCATTTAAAAAGTAGCAAAATCACAATTTCGTTAGCAAAATAATTGATTTTCTGTAAGTCAACCAATCGTTGCATCCCTTCTTTATGCTTTGTTTGCAAAGACCAGATAAGTGTCTCTATAAATTATAAGTACTTGTCTTAAACATTACCTCTTGTATAACGAACACCTCTTGTAACAAACTCCCCATCATCCATCTGTTTATGTAATATTTCAAATTTAAGAATTACCTTTGAAAAAGTGTTTTATTAACTGTTTTTTATGCTGTTGTCAAACTGCTGTGTTAACACACACTGAGATGGACACAATCGCAGGTATTTTAAAAGCAGACAGAATCATGCAAACAATGCAATAAATGTAATCCAGAATCGTGGTCAAAAGTCAGGCAATGTTCAGGTGATCTACTAACACGGTGTCAAAGGCAGAAATAGTCTCAGAGGTTAAAAAAACGAATCAAAGTCAACACATGGAAGTCACTAACAAAATACGAATAGCTTGTCAATGACTTCAGAAATCCAATACATTGTAAAAACTGAAGCAGAATGTCCCGGTGTGAAGTGACTTGTGATCCCCTGAGAAGCTCCCCCCAGGAGCTCTATAACTCTGGCCCTCAACCTTCAGAGGCTCCGCAGGGCTTGTGAAGGTGGTGTCAGAGGAAGGAGACCTGAAACATACCCTTTTAGCTGTAAGATGTGTAAGCTGGCAATTAAAAGTGAACTATTTGCCTACTGTGCTTGCACACAGAGGAATGTGACCTCCATGATTAACCCATCTGTGCAGTGAAAAATAAACACACACACACACACCAGTGAACACTAGGGGGCAGTGAACACACTCGCCCAGAGCGGGGGGCAGCCCCAAACCACAGCGCTCGGGAAGCAATTGGGGGAGTTAGGTGCCATGCTCAAGGGCACCTCAGTCATGTCTTGCCCTGTGCCAGTATTGAACCCGAGACCAGTTCCCTTAACTCTAGGCCACAGCTGCCCCCGTGGTTACTGCTTGTGAATGCTAGGGGAAGGTGCGTTGCCTCCCACACCTGCTCACTCCTCCGAAACCACTTGTCCATGTTCTTGGTGTGGTTGGCATCCCACGGATACAGTGGAGGTTCATACCCTAGGACACATTAAAACTGGGTGAGTTCGACGGAGGAGTGCTTTAGGGAGTTCTGAGCATACTCAGGGAAGATACTTGAGACAAGACTCGTCTTGAGGGATGGTGGAACAGTATGTCCATAGGAAGCAGCCCTGCTCTTGATTACAATGCTCCACTTGGCCATTAGCCTGACGATGATATCCAGACATCAGACTCTGTGAGATACCCAGGTGTTCCATAAACCCATTCCAGACACGTAATGTAAATCAGGTGAACCGTCAGGTGAACTGGGTGCCCTGGTCACTGATGATGTTCTTAGGAACTCCAAAATACCTGAACACGTGCTGGAATAGGAGTTAAGCAGTCTCTAGAGCAGTGGGTAGGCCTGGCAAGGGAATTAACTTCACATAATTAGAATAATAATCCACTGTTACTAGAATCACAGAGTTACTTCGAGTTGTTTGGGCACAGAGACGTACTGTTGTACATTTTTGTTCATACTTGGCCACCAGTACTTGGTATGCCAAATATGGCTTTTGGCAATTTTATTTTGCTTACTGTTTAAAATAACTAATCTAATCACTATGGTCGATTCTGTTGTTTCTGACATTTTTCACTTTTATTTTTAACATAGTGGAAAATACATACATATATAATGACATAACATTTAGAAAACATATAATGACTTCTCTTTAATGGGAAAATAAATATATCTAGCAAGGTGAAATAAAGCCGAGGAACATACTAAAGGCTGAGCTGATAGAGTTCATGATGTTCTTTTATTATTTGCTGTATGTGCATGTAGACTTGTAGAGTAGTCTCTGTCTTCATGTCTCAAAGGTATAAGTAAGGTTAAACTGCACTAGGAAAGAAAGTTGACAATCTTGGATGCAGTGAGAAAGATTAAGATGACGAATAGAGATAAGAGTGCTGTTTTGTTAATTGTAACAAATCAATATCTCATCCAATGTGATAATTATTTCTTTTTCTCTAAAAATTACATAATTCATGAATGTAACTGTATAGTGCATACTGGACAGTTTATTTTTTTTCATTTTAAGCCCTGTAGCTCTCTAAGGTAAGGTAAGGTACATTAGACTAGCAGCAACTACCCAGGCTCGGGTGAAATTGCTGAAAGAATGAAATATTTGCCTTTTTTTAAAACTTGTATTCAAGAGTCATATCTGTCTTATACTATAGGCAAACGTCTGAGAGCAACAGTAGCCCTATAATAGCCCATGTACTTAACTGACTGCTGTGCCGGTTTATATAAAATTATCCTAAAACTCATAAGTTTATGTAATCAGAGCCTAATCTTTTTTTAATAAACAAAATCTAGAGTAATATTTTGGCATTAGCTTTTTATTCCTGAACTTTCTACTATTAGAAAACTAAAAAGCTGAAATTATTTATAGACTGTGATTTTAGAGATATTGGAGTGCAGATAAGACCCATATAATTCAAGATAACTATAAGAATTTGGTAGTCAACATAATATACACTGTACAGTAATTAATTTTAACAAGAAAATCACAGGCTATACCTCAGAAAACCCTCTTGGAGAGACAGAGGGTAGAAATGATGATTTTGTCACAGCAAGTATATTTCTTTTCAATTCTTTTATAATTACTTGCATTATGCACTATTACACTATTGTAAAGATGGCTGAGTGATGTCATACTGTCATACTCAGTACAATCAAACCATATTTGGTTGCAAATATGCATATATAAATGTTACATTCACTTCTATTCCTATTCTGAAGAATATTGCATAGGACTTACTGCATACTTTAGTTTTATGAGAAACGTTCTCCAAGTACATTTATTCACCAGTGTTAAGTGTCAATTCTAATCCACTTCTAGTGTTTCACCTTGGAAATTACAAAGGAGCATCTACATTTACTCAACATTTCGTCTGGGAATGTTCATTTCATATTAAAAAATATATAAAATGACTTTTCAGTGTTACAAATTAACTTAGGACCATGTGGTTATTGTTATTTATATCATTTGCATTGTTATCTGTGTATGACTGGTGTGTTGTGCTATTTATAGATGGAAATAATTGACTATTAACTCATAAGTCTCTTGTTTCTGATCAATAAACCTCAACCTTCAGATCTTTTACACTATTCCATGGTCCATCTACAAATGTCTCTGACAGATCAACACTGTGTGTGAGTTACACCCATTCATGTCCTGCATTCATTCTGATGCCTCTTCCAACATATTTTTATAGGAACACCCATCCCAACCTTATCAAACACATCTGGGATGCCTTGCAGTGCACCATGGAATATAGAAATCCTACACCCCAGAATACAGCACAATTGTGGCAAGTTCTGCAAGCTCATGGATATGTATGTGTATATCTGGGACTAAGATGATAGCAACATATCCTTCTGAGTATATTTTGTGGGATAGGACCAGATGGTTTAGCCTTAATCTCCCATGGACATTTGGAAACCTTTGGTCCCCATGTCCCTGCCACTAGTTAACTGGTTGTCCTTCCTTGAACCACTTTTGATAGGTACTACCCACTGTATACTGAAAACACCCTACATCCATCTGTGGGTTTGGGTGCTAATGTCCCACAGATACCACAGAACATATTCAGATGTCTTGTGCTGTTTCAAGTCAAAGCACTTTTGGTGGCTGTCCCCTTTTGCTCTTGAGGTAAGGAATAGTATGCTATAGGAGGAGTGACTAGCTGGGCTTGTGAGAAATTGTATAAAAAAAAAAATA
>JAOVVF010063876.1:0-11812 GCA_028565595.1 Duopalatinus emarginatus
CCCCCCTAACACACACGCCCCTCACACACACGCCCCTCACACCCCCCCCTCACACACACACCCCTCACACACACGCCCCTCACACACACCCCTAACACACACGCCCCTCACACACACCCCTAACACACACGCCCCTTACACACAAACGCTTCACCCTCCTACTGTCTGGAAACAGGTACTGAAGCATCCGGGCCTCACACATCCAGACTGTGAAACAGCTTCCTCACCATTTCATTTTCATGTTTCATTCTACGAGCCATGGCGTGCATGTCCACATGCCGTGCTTAAACAGACCCCGGAAATGCCGAACAGTTGTTAGCAGAGAGGGGACGGGGTCTCACGAGACGTCCAGGTGCCGTCGTGACAGAAACCCCGCAGATGGCAATACATCATACAGGAGACAGAAACAGACTGGTTTATATAATGAACACAGTTCAGTAATCAGAGACACAGTCTGTGTCTGAAATCACGTACTCAAGCACTACATACTGAATTAGAAGCAGTGTGCACTGTTTTAGCGTGCAGGATGGACAGCCTCAGATGCGCTAGATCCGCCATCTTTACACTGTCATGTGACACATGACGTCACATGACAGCCGTTGTTTGTTACCCCCAAATGTACTTTTTTTAACGTAGAAGAAATTATATAGAAATTATTAAAATAAAAATACTTTACAATAAAAATACATTTTAAAAAATACTAAAATACTAAAAAAGTTCCCGGATGACGTACTGTTTCGGGAGACATTTTGCAGTACGGTTTCTTCTACGATTTTGCAGTAATTTCTTCCAAGGTAAAAAAAAAAATACATTTTAATGTTAAAAAAAGTACATTTGAGGATTTAAAAAACGGCTGTGATGTGACGTAATGCGTCACATGACGTTGGAAAGATGGCGGATGTAGTGCGTCCGAGGCTGTGGCTGCGTCTGAAATGGCAAACTTGAATACTACCTACTAGTTTGGAGTGAGTATATACTATTTAATTATACTAATCTAGTATACACTTCTAGTATGCGAGCGTGTAGTATGCACACCACCTCGGATGCACTCGATCCGCCATCTTACCAACAACCTTTGACCCAAAACGTCACACCGCTAGATTCCCACACAATAATTATTTATAGTTTCAATTTAAATGAACTTAAATTTCATTTATAATTAAAAATGTTCCCTCAGCCCAGCCTACATGGATAATCATAAACTCGCTTTGTGTCGTTTACAAATAAAACAGGATCTCAGTTCGCTCGCAGTGCATTATGGGATACATCAGGCTCGGATAGTGTGCTGGCGGAGCGTACTAGAAAATCTCTTTCAACCTAGTACGACATCCGGGAACCTTTCACATACTACCTGTTACATACTAGGTATTCGGATGCACCACATTGTGTCGCATACTAGATTTGCATACTAACTAGTATGGGAGTATGCCATTTTGGACGCAGCCTGTGTATACTGCTTGCTCGCATACTGTCATTGCGTACTGCTTTTACGTTAAAACAGTGCACACTTTTCGAATTCAGTATGTACTGCTTGGGTACGAGATTTTAGACGCAGCCACAGTCTGTGAGCCTGTTACCTGGACTGCAAAGGATTATGGGAGCTGTGTATCAATGTTCTACGTCCAGGTGCAACTCTGTTAATGTTTACAACAATGATAAAAAGTGTTTGTCAGGATAATATAGTTATACTCTGGATTTAACTGTCTAAGAATAAACAAACTGAATGTTTACTGAAGCGATCAGTGTGAATAAACTGTACAGATGTGCACAAAACAAACATCTGCACTTCTTATCTGAAGGAATGTAAACATGAGGAAATCCAGCTGAAGGTTTACATCTGGTTGCTAGGACAATAACACACACACCCCTTCCCCGCGCCGGCCTAAGGGATAGACAGTAAATCACGCCACCTTACGTCATCCAACACGGCACACGAGATTTCAAACAGGAAGTAGCAGTTCAGATATCTGTGTTTTTCATACAAGCGTCACATACGAACCTGCTTCTGTATCGTTGATTTACTCCTGAGGTGCATCATGAGTCTGAGTCAAACTCTTCTTATCTGCAGTAAGTAGATTTATTACTCAGTCTAACTGTTACTTTGTGTCTGATCTGGTGTGGTGAAGATAGTGGCCTCGGGCAGCCATTACTGTAAAACTCTCTGTTATACACCGTCTAACTGAATCATATTAAACGTCTGACTCAGTGCTGGTGTAAGTGTGTGGATAAATGTGATGTGAGTTGTGGTTTGCGTTTTTATGTGATATGGTTTTCACACACACACACACACACACACATACACAGTGTCATCATCTGAAACGTATGGTACAAATCCGATTGGCGTTGGAGTTCCTCATATCCATATGCTAACTGATGCTAGCAGAAGTGCACTACATTACTGACACACTGCTCTTCTCCATGTAACCTGTCCTGTATTCAGACAGACCTGATGTCTATTATTAGTAGAGTCCAGACCGTTCTGGTTTTATGGTTCTCTGATGGTGGAAGAACATACAGCGGTATCGGAGCAAGCGGTGTCAACATTCACAAAATCTCACACCACTAACACACGTACACTTATCAGCCATAACATAAACACCACCTCCGCCGTATCAAGGCCTGGACTCAACAATACATCTGAAGATGTTCTGTGTATCTGACACCAAGACATCAGTAACAGATCCTCCTGTAGATCTTCTGTGAGATCAGACCAGTGGCTCTAGTATTCACCTCCACACACCCATCCGTGAGTCTTGGTCACATGACCCTGTCACTGGTTGTACTTCCATGGACCACTTTTGCCAGGTATTAACCACTGTATACTGGGACACACCCCACAAGACCTGCTGATCTGGAGATGATCAGACCGATCTGTCGCTCAGATTCTTACAACTTGCCCATTTTTCCTGCTTCCAACACATCAGCTTTGAGAACTGACTGTTCACCACTTAAATCAATGTTATCCAATGTGGTCTGTTGGTGTTAATGTTATGGCTGATCAGGGTGTATAGACACACCTCAGTGCTCACTACAGAGTCTCCTACTGAACCGGAGTCAGTATGTCATCCCTGATCTTTTCAGTATTAATACAATCCATCAAATCCCAGTCTAATCCCAGTCTAAATCCAGTCTAATCCCAGTTCTGTGATGTCTCAAATACCTAAACAATGCTCTGTTCCCCACTAAGCTAAAACAGTGATCTGATATCAGCCGTGTCTCTGAGTGACATCACCACCGTCACCTTTAAATACTCCACTGTTAACACACCACGTGATTAGTCCCAGGTTAATAAGTGAAGTGACATCATGTGACGTCATTGACCACTGTGCTTGCACACAGAGAAATTTCACCATCACATGTAAACCATCCATGCAGTGAAACACACACACACTAGGTTGTATTAACCACACTTGTCCTTAAATGGTGGAAAACCTCAACCAAGGGGCCTGGCGATCAGTTGGGGGTTAGGTGCCTTGCTGAAGTGTGCGGGAATCAAATCAGGGACCTTCTGATCACAAGGCTGCTTCCTTAACCACCAGCCCACGGCTGCCCACTGTAATATAAATAATGTAACTTCATGTTTATGTTCGGTTCAATTCAGACACGCTGAGGTCTAATGAACGTCATAATCATCAGACTCTACCTGTATGGTGGCATGAGATAAGTGTTCAGCCTTCCAAGCACATGCTTTTGTAGACATGCAAGAAAGATCAGAAAACATCAAGCAAAACACATGGATGTACAAGAATGGGTGTGAAGACAAAGTCTCTAGTGGGTGTGGCCATCTTGGCTGGCTGCCAGGGGGTTCTAAGAGCTGTAGCATGGAGTGTATTGGGAATGTTTCCTCATGATGAACCCATTGAACCACTTCATGCTGGTGGGTGAGAGAGCAGCAGGAGGCAGGACACCGAAGACTTCTTTAGCATAAAGATGATGGTGAGATGTTGGGATGACAGTGTTGCTCAGGGCGATGTTTAAGATGTTAAAGAGCTTTTCTAAAATCAAGCGTCGACGTTGTTCAGTGCATCTGAAACTCACTGTTGCAGACCGGTGGTGTTGTGATGGCCTAGACTTGGTGATGGCCTGCACTTTGTCTCTCTGATGGCTCGGGACAGTTTGGCCCTTATTGTTCTCAGGACTGCTTTGTCACCTGCTTTGAAGGCAGAGCACGCAGGTCATCCACGGCTTCTGTTTGGAGCATGTAATGATGGTCCTGTAGACAGTGACATGGTGTAGCTGGTCACTGATGATGTGTACTCTTTCATTTCAGTGGTGTTACCAGTCAGTGTGGTCCAAACAGTCGTGAACAGACGAGACAGGTTTTTACTTGCTTTAGAACCGGTTTAGGTGGTCTAAGGAGCGGTGGAGTTTGCATATCAGAGATCTGCCAATACACACCAGGAATGACTCTGAGTTTTTAAGGGTTACAGGATGTTTTTTACCATGGTTACAGGTTATTATATTAGTTATATGAGTGTTTTTGTCATGCTGATCAGGGTGTGAGGAAACATGCCAGGGGGAATTCCGGTGTGTGTGTTTGAGTGTGTGTGTGTGTGTTTGTGTTTCTGTATTGCCTAATGACTTGGATAGCAAAACATTTTGAGCTTACACACACACACACACACACACTGCAAAATAATTTATTTAAACTTCACTATAAAGTCTCTTGGTAAGTGTGTTAAAGCCTGCTGTTAAAAAGCCTCTGATGAAGTGAATAATGAATCAGTGTGGCTCTGGTCAGACGAGGGAGCAGACCTTTTATATATCAGCAGAATTATTAGGAAAGATAATAAAAAAAATAAACATGCCAACAAAACTGCACAGTGGATCTGATCAGTTATTCAATCAGACCAAAATAAAAAAATAGTATTCGTATTTTATTAATAATATATATTTCAAAATGACTGACAATATTAAAAGAGCCCTGAACTAATCAATATTTAATTTTGGTGGCTGGCCAGAGTATCTCATACCTCGCTTCCAATGGCCATGTGATGTGAGGTAACATTTTGGGGGAAGAATGAGGGTCAGCACACCCCTGAAAGGATACCATAAGACATCTTCCCTCAACGGCCAAAACATGGCTAACCCTCAGTCTATAGACACATTTCACCTGGTCGTGAGTCATTAGGCAACTCATCCCGAATGCAGCAGCTCAACTTGTTTTCAACTTTCCTAGGATTAGCCATGTCACACCCTTACTGTGAACCATTCACTGGCTTCCTGAAGCTGGCCTACAAAACTCTGAGTCCTACAAAGCCAAGAACGGTCCAGCTCCTCCATACCTGATGGAAATGGTCAAAGCCTGACGTGCACCCAAAACCCTTCGTGCTTTAAGTATGTCTCGGCCTGACCCTCCATCATCCAAAACACAGGAGGAAAACATCATCACAGACTCTTCTCTGTCTTGGCCCCAAGATGGTAGAATGAACTGCCCCCGAGTGTCCATATAGCAAAATCACTAACGGTCTTCAAACCCTGGCTAAAGACACATCTGTTACAACAGCACTTAACTAAGCAGTGACTATTGTAGTTATGAGTATTGCAGTTGTGATTACTGTAGTTATAAGTATTGTATTTATGAGTATTGTAGTTGTGAGTACTGTAGTTATGAATATTCTATTTGAGTATTGTAGTTGTGAGTACTGTAGTTATGAGTATTGTAGTTACGATTACTGTATTTGTGAGTATTGTATTTATGCATATTGTGGTTATGAGTATTTTATTTATGAGTATTGTAGTTATGAGTATTGTATTTGAGTATTGTAGTTATGAGTACTGTAAGTATGAGTATCATAGTTATGAGTACTGTAGTTATGAGTATTGTAGCTGTGAGTATTGTAGTTGTGATTACTGTAGGTATGAGTATTGTAGTTGTGATTACTGTAGGTATGAGTATTGTAGTTGTGAGTATAGTATTTACTGTCATTCTCTTTACAGGTTGTGTCTAGTTTAAGAGTACATTTAGGTGTTTGGATTTGGTGTTTTATAATTGATACTCTATAGCTAATTTCCGGCAGTATTCTGGCTCCGAGGTCTTGAATCCTGGTCTATCTGCACTAGTTTTGGATATTACAAGTTAATGACTACTCACTTTTTTTTGCTGAACCTAATATTACTGTTAAAGTCAAGAATAAAACTTTACATACAAATCCAAAGGAAAACTCAGAAATCTGTTTTTCTTATTCTGATAATCTAGTATAAAAGTAGGGTTGCACTGGTTAGAGTGACAATCAGTCAAAACTGAAAAGATTAGAAAAATGGAAAACAGGATTTTCACAATCTTCCATTGTGTTAACAAACGACTTGATATCATTCCTGTTTTTTCTCTTCCTCTTTCATTCTAAATAGCAGTTACATTTTTTAACTCAACATCAGTGTATAATTACTATTATTTAAATTATGTTGCTTAAACTCATTGTTTGAGGAATTACAGGAGACACATCTACAACATCATATAAAAATAGATTTCAAACTTTCACTGTTATATGTGATATGAAACTTGGTCATAAAGTAGGTGGAAGAAAAGAAAATGTTAATATAGGTGTCATCGAGAGTTGTTTGATATTTTAACTAATATTCTGGAACCACATTTACTACAACTGTATTTAAATTATAGAATAAGTAAAAGAATTATAAAATAAGTTTCATTTACACACACACAGATAGTGAGGGAGAGAGATAGCGAGAGCTGCACTCTCACTTATCAGATCTCACACATAATCGGCCATAATAACCCCCTGACAAAACAGTTTATCTCACATTACACACTCAAGTGGTTTGAGTGAGTCATCAACCACAAATACAGTTACACACATACACACACACTCTCACACCTACTCACAGGTATGTTTATCCATCCATGTCTCTTATTATTTCTCCTTTTTTATCCATCCAGCTTTCTCTTTCCTTTCTCTAGCCTTTAGTCTTCTATACTTTTTTCCACTTCGCCTTTTCACTTCTCCTTCCACTCCTCCCCCACGTCATCTCTTTCCTGTTTGCCATTTTCCTGGCTTTCTTACGATGTGTGATGGATGTTTGACACAGTAGTTTACACACATTTTTTGAACGCATGCCTCATACTTTTAGAACTCTACACACAAATTAAACACACACACACACACACACACACACACACACACACACACACGGTGTGGGGAACCCAACAATTCTCCCGCAAAATGAAACTTTACATTCCAAAACAATGTCATCTCTTCTCAAAACAGTAATTTGTTTTCAGATGACCCACACAAACCATCATATGAATAAACATTTCTAGAAACCATCTGAACACTGATGCATTGATGAGCTCAGCGTAAAACTCTATGATGAATGAAAACACTTCTTCTCCAGTCATCATCATGACTGAGGCTTTTTTTTTTGTTCAGTGTTACACTTACTACATACATACATATTTTACAGTATTGTTTTTACACTCAGAGGGAAATATCACCTAGAATGGCAAATCCAGACATGACATCAACTGCTGTATCTCCACATGCATCTTTCATAGCTTGGAAAAGGGGGATGTGTGTTTGTGAATTGAGGTCATACACGTTCCATCTCCAGGTGGAAAAAAAATCCTCAACTGGACTGAGAAATGGAGAATATTGAGGAAGACAAACAACTGAAAAGCATGTATGGGCAGAGAACCAGTGTCTTATAGTTTTCTACTATTTTTTCTTTGTATGTGCAGTAACGTTATAGCGTTATTGTCCAGGACCATGTTCATGATTTCAGTTTCCTGTTCAGGAGAAAGTTTCATGTCTACTTTGTGTTGGTAATCTTTCAGTTCTGCAATACAAATAATAAAATACTGTAAATACTGTTTAGAAATACAAAGTAGGAATAGATTTCCCAAATAGTTAAAACAGACTTAATTTTTTACAGTCCTACAGAACAGTCCACAGGTAATACTGTACTACTGTACACTCAGAGTATTGATCTGCAGTCCTGCAGTTTTCTAGTTAGAGTCGATTTCTTACCTATTCTCATTTCAGAAAGTCCAGATGATGGACGCTACTGTGTACCTGTTTAAATTTGGCTGTACTCTTTGCCCAGCCTCCCTCATTGTTAGACCATAGACCAAAGTGTCTCAGATCTCATCAGAAACTACGGTCCTTGGCCTTCCTTATCCTCATCCTCTTTGTCCACCTCCTCTTTCTCTCACTCCTCTGGCTCTGTTTCCAATGTTATATGCTAAAGCTCTGACTGCTAACTGTAAAACTGTGTGACTGTTTGCCCATGTGATGAGTCAGTGTGCATAGGAGGGCAATTAACTTTAGAATTTTAAATAACAGAGGCTGCATCCGAATTGACATACTTGAATACTACCTACTAGAGCTTGAAGCGAGTATATACTGTTTAGCTGCTAAACTAGTATACAACTCTAGTATGTGAGCATGTAGTATGCACACCACTTGATCTGCCATCTTACCAACAATCTTTGATCCAAAACGTCACACCACTTGAGTTCCCACACAATTATTTATATATAGTTTCAGTTTTAATTAACTTTAAATTTCGTTTGTAATTACAAAATGTTCCTTAGCTCAGCCTACTGATAAACATAAACTCTCTACATCACGTTTATAGATAAAACAGGCTCTCAGTTCACTCGCAGTGCATTATGGGATACGTCAGGCTCAGATAGCGTGCTGGGGAGCGTACTAGAAAATCCCTCCTGACCTGATAGGACATCTGGGAACCTTCTACATACTACCTAATACATACTAGATATTCAGACACACTACATTGTGTCACATACTAACTAGTATGGGAGTATGCCATTTCGGACGCAGCCAGAGTGAGATTTTCTTCATGAAAACTGCCAAATGCATAAAATTGTGTGTAGTGTTTTGAGAAATGTGTGTGTGCGGTTTAAGTGTAGAGCAGGAAGTGTGCTTGTAGTTTAGCAGAATTGGTTTAGGGGGTGGGTGTATGAGTTACATGTTGTGGTCATTGTGTCTAGTACCAGGATTTGTGTGTAAACAACTGAGAACAAATATAAACACTGTGTTGTGAATTCAGGTCTTCAGATTCAGATTTAATTCTGACCTCCGTGTGTCTGATAATCATATGTGTATTAGTGAATTCGACACTGTTATTAAATCCAGATAGTGACTGGGATCATTACAGAGCTGCATCCTGTCTCAATGTTTGAATTTCTGATCATGAGTTTAATACTAGAGGTTGAGTAATTAGTGTTTAACTTTACTGTCTCTCTCTCTGTCTGTCTGTGTGTGTGTGTGTGTGTGTTACTCCCTCATACTCACACCCCTACTTTGCATTCTAATTTGCCTGTAGACATACACAGCCTCAGTCACAAAAGAACACAAATACAGTCTAATAACCTGACTGTGATTACTGTATCACTGTGTGTGTGTGATGGAAGTCTGGTTTACACACTTACAGGGTATCAGAGGAGGATAAGGACCCGAGGGAACCTGTCGAGCGAACACACGAGCTGTAATTATTACAAAACAAACACATCACAGATCAGTTCAGGCGGAACGTCGACACTTGTAAACTTCTAACCTGTCATATAAATCAGACTTGTAACTCTCTCTCTCTCTCTCTCTCTTCGTCCCTCCCTTTCACTCTCTCTCTCTTTTCATCCCTACCTTTCTTTCTCCGTCTCTCTCTCTCTCTCTCTCTCTGCCCCTCCCTTTTCACTCTCCATTTGTCTCTCAGAAAAGGAAATCTTGTATTGCGTCATGTTTGACTAAACACAGTGTATTCAGCCATGCAGGAACTAATCGCTTACCTCCTGTTTCTCTGTGAGTATTTACGACTTTATTAGAACTTTATACATCACCTGGAGAACCTGAAGCACTTTATACACATTAAAGACACGTGTGTGTGTGTGTGTGTGTGTGTGTGAGAGAGAGAGAGAGATTAAAATCTCAGTTTTAAGAACAGCAGAGAGGTAAAAGAGAGAGTATATTAATTAATCCCCAGGTGTTTTTTTTTTACCCCAGGTGTTTTTTTTACCCCAGGTGTTTTCACCCTGCACCGCTTCACTTGTCACACGTTTCCGGTTTCTGACACGGTAACTAACTGTATTCACGCGACACAACTAGATAATTATACTGTTATTTAATCACGTGACCCGCATTATCCAGTCCCTAACGCGTCTATTTTAACGGATCCGAAGCGCGCGCCGTTCGTTCACTAGTCACCGAACCAACTGTGTATTTTATCTAAATTCACTCACAAAACACTCCTTTATCGTGTAAAAACTCGTCTACTGACTGAATAAAACAGAACCGAGCTGCTATGTGACTGAACTATCCTGAATAAACCGGACCGAACCGGTACTGGAGCTACTTCCGGGGTTCATTTGTTCGGCTGTGCGAGTCGTTTCCTGAATCATTGAATCATTGAGTCATATACTGTTTCGGTTCTCCGAAGCCAGGGGCTGCGTCTGAGATCGCGTGCTCAAGCAGTACATACTGAATTCCTGTATACACAGCCTCTGGCGCAGTAGATCCGCCATCTTTACACTGTCATATGACGCATGACGTCACACCACAGCCGTTTTTTTAAATCCCCAATGTACTTTTTTTAAAACCTTAGAATGTAATTTTTTTTTACCTCAGAAAAAATTATTAATATAGAAATTATTAAAATAAAAATATTTTTATGTTGCTCCTCTTCAGTTCTGAACGTCTGTGCTGCTCGAATTGCATTATGGGATAGAACAGTGTGCTCAGTTCACCTACTGCAAAATGTCTCCCGAAAAAAAATGTAATCCGGGAACTTTTCACATACTGCTTGATGCTTACTACACTTTCGGACACACTAGGCACGCTCGCGTACTGCTTTCGCGTACTGTTCAGTACGGAAGTATGCAAAATCATCTACTCGAGCAGTACAGACTGAATCTGAAGCAGTGTGCACTGTTTTACCGTTAAAGCAGTATGCAATTCCAATATGTGAGCGTGCAGTATACACAGCCTCGGACGCACTAGATCCGCCATCTTTTCAATGTCATGTGACACATGACATCACATCACAGCTGTTTTTTTAATCCCCAAATGTACTTTTTTTTTAACCTTTAAATGTATTTTTTTTTACCCAAGAAGAAATTATTAATATAGAAATTATTAAAATAAGAATACTTTTATGTTGCTCCTCTTCAGTTCCAAATGTCTGCGCTGCTTGAATTGCATTATGGGACAGAACATTGTGCTGGATTGAGTTTATAATTATCCGTGTGAGCTAATTACAAACGAAAGTTAATTAAAGTTAATTTAATTTGAAACTATAAATAATTATTGTGTGGGACTCAAGTGGTGTGACGTCTTGGGTCAAAGGTTGTTGGTAAGATGGTGGATCAAGTGCGTCCGAGGTGGAGTTCATACTACATGCTTGAATACTAGATCCAAGCTAGTAGGTAGTTTTCAAGTATGCCATTTCGGATGCTGTCATTTTGTTTATTTAAATAAAATACACCAGAAGAAAACAGGGCTTCTCTGTGGGAGTCGACTCTCACTACTGATTTAGAAGAACCGACTCAAAGAGCCGGATGTAAATGAGAAAATATTCAAGAAATCTGTTACACAAATCCTAATATTAATATTATAATAATATCATTTTAATAATGTAGAGAATACTTTTCATAACTGATCTGTGACTTGTCTTTTATTGTGAACACAGGTGATCAGTGATTGGTTGTTATGTTATATGAGACAGTGGTAATTAGTGATTGATCATTATGAACAAAGGTGATCACTGATTAGTCGTTATGAACAGAGGTAATCAGTGATTGGTTGTTATGAGACATTGGTAATTAGTGATTGGTCGTTAT
>JAOVVF010064159.1:0-15825 GCA_028565595.1 Duopalatinus emarginatus
TCCATACTGAACAGTACGCGAAAACAGTACGTGAGTGTGACTAGTGTGTCCGAATGTGCAGTATGCATCAAGCAGTACGCGAAAAGTCTCCCAGTGACGTACTGTTTCAGGTTTGAGTGATGGTGAAAGATCTGTTAAACAGGAAGTTTCATTTTGATAGTTTTATTTCTATTAAGAAGAGTATGATTGAGTTGGTTTTGTTTTGCATTTTTGCAGTTCTAAAATACTTTTGTAAAGTAAGATTGGTGAAGCAGCAACTAGGTCATGGGTCACCAAGGCTCACTGATATTCATGAAGGGGCTAAAGCTAGCCTGTCTGATCTGACCCCACAGATAATCCACAGAAGCTTCTGTTGTTGCTAACTTATCTGACACCAGGACACCAGGTGATGGGTCAGAGCTGTTTTGGCAGGTAGTATTAATGTTATGGCTAATCAAAGAAGATAGCAAGTATAACAGCTGGCTGACAAATCATTAGTGCGGCTTGCCTATTCACAACCACAACCGTTTTTGAGAAACACACAAAATGCATTGCAAAATGCATAGATACCTAATCACATGAATTTTACTGGATATTTATTTGATCTACTTAGCAGATTTTACAAATACACATTTTAAAAAAATCTTATGTTTAAGACATTTCACTACCTATAATCATCAAGAGTCTTACCACTGAGGAATTGAGGGGGCCAAAAGTAGGAAGGGCGCCTGCTGTGCACTTGTTATGGCGTAACTTACAGACATCCACTAAAGAAACAAGTGCTACTGGACTTGTAGCCCATTTCACATCAGTGAGGCCTTTTCCCCAAGCAGAAGAAGCCACCAGCCACAAAAACGTGAAGATTCCAGTTATTACCAGATCCTGTGGAATGAAGAAAGGGTTTAAGTCAGGGGCGTCAAACTCAAATACACAGTGGGCCAAAATTTAAAATTAAACAAAGCCGCGGGCCAACGGTGAACAAATTAACCTTTTAACATGGACCCATACAAGTTTTGCTTTAACATTGAATATGGAACAAGCAACGCTTATATAACTTAATATTGCAGACATGCAAAATTGAATTTCAAATAAAAAGAAACATATCAATGGCATATTAAATAAAATTTAAATAAAAATTGTATGCCTCTTTTCTATTTGCAGCTTTCAGAGGTAAATATCAAAATAAACTTTTTCCACAGTCTAATAACAATAATGAATGCATCAACCATTCAGGCCTTTGAGTAGCAAGAAAAAGTGCATAAAGAAAACGTTAATTATAGCTCAGTTTGCAACACACTGATCTAATCTGATGTGCCCAAGCCAGATACCTTTTCTTGGATGAGTGGGGGCTTTCCTGCCGAAGCACGGATAGCTACTAAGCTGGGCGCGTAATGTAAGGTGCGGAAAAACCAGGGTGGACGACTCGCCTGGCTTGCAACAGCGGTCGCGTCCACCAAATGGGAGCACGCTAATGATGTCATCAGCGGCAAAACAACAGGAGGGCATTATGGGTTTTGAAGTATTATATTTGTTTTTTGTAGTATAATTGGCCAGCTCCAATAGTAATTTGATATTGCCTCGTGGGCCAAAGTTTGACATCTGTGGTTTAAGTCATCATTCATGGAAGACATCACTAATAATTGCTGTACTTGGTTTGGCATGAAATCATCTACCTGTTACTTACACTATATGGTCAAATGTACTGTATGTTGATCACCTTTCTAAATACTGACAGATGTTTCAGCCCTACCTATTGGTAACATGTGCATACAAAATCAAGCACACAGCCATGCAATCTCCACACACAAGCAGTGGCAATAAAAAGCCCAGTGACTTTCAACATGGCACTGTCATCGGAAGTCAGTTTGTGAAACCTCTGCCCTGCTATATTCTGCCCCAATCAACAGACAGTGCCGTTATTCTGAAATAGAAGCATCTACACCAATCAGCCATAACATTAAAACCCCCTGCCTAAACAGCTACCGAAACAGCTTCGACCCACTGAGGCATGGACTACATGAAAGCTCTGAAGGTATGTGTTATCAAACACAGACATTAGCAACATATCACTCTGTGCATCTTCTGTGGAATTGGACCAGACAGGCTAGTTTTTATAAATATTGGTGCGCCTTGGTTGCCCAGATCCCCTTGCCATTTCACCAGTTCTTCACCAGTTTTTGCTTGGTGTGATTTTGTAGCATACACACCACTAAAGCTGTTATTTTGGAGATATATTTTGGCCCTAGTCAGGTCTTTACACTTGCCAATTTGTCCTCCTCTCAACACATAGTCATTAAGAACTGACCCATTGACAGGTGCCATTGTTATCAATGTTATTCATGCCACCTGTCAGTAATCTTCTGGTTTTAATGTTAAAGCTGATCCATGTGAAAACAATCCCAGCTAAGTCACATAGCAGTAGACCATGCAAACACACAGAGTGGGGATGCGGAATGCTGAAGCATGTACTTTCATGAATCGCCTATTATAACTGCCTCTGGAAAGAACATCCTTCATTCATTCATTCATCTTCAGTAACAGCTTAATCCTTTTGAGGGTCATGGTGTATGACCCTCTTAGTGTGGTGCTGCTCATTGTCAATGCCACTAAATTCTGATGTGAACATTAACTGAAGTTTTTGCTGTTGACACATGATGACACAGATGTTCCTAATAAAGTGGTATACATGGTTGCTTACTTGCCTTGCCCTGGATGCCTCTAGTCTGACACCCCTCCCCCCCTACTTTGCAGCTATGGTCTACAAAATGTATACCTTCTACTTCTTCATTTACATGTATGTGAGAAAAGCTAACTCCAACCGCAGCATTAGTTGCCCAGACCACTTGACCTAATAGGTCCAAGTAATATCTGCTTCTTTAATAATGCCACATATTTTCTGTCTTTTAAGACACGTGGCCATTGCTCTTTTATAAATTATAAACAGGAAGTGAGCTGCTGGCAGAAACCTACTCAACTGACACAAGTTTTACTTTCAATTGCGAGGTACGCTGCGATCACAAAACTGAAAAATATGAAGAATGTTATTCTTACCCAAAATCAACATTCGGTCACTTTAAAGCAACAGGGTAGTATGATATAAATATAAGGTGTATAAAATCAAGCCCAGTGCAAATTTCATTTCATAAAAATTCTTAATACACTAAAGCAGACTCACAATAACAGGGCCACGGTTTGACTCGCTATATACTTGCTGGTAGCCAACATACACCACAAGTATGATGGTACAATAGAAGAAGGCCAGGACTCCAACTGCAACAAAGAACTGAGACGAAGATGAATAGTCTCCAGTCAGATAAAACTTTTTCATTTCTGTTGTTTTGTTCACTTCGCAGGTCGGCACCTCGTACTCGTGTTTATTAAGACTGTATGAGACAAGACAGAGTGGGGTTTGTAAAGATAACATCAAGTGAATATACAGAGTACAGGTCAAAATGTAATAATGTTTAATAACATTTACCTAAAAGGGTACATGAAGGTGACATTGATGACATGGATAGGCCCGGTCTCTTGACATTGGATATTAAAGCTTGAGGTGCCTGAATAATCGCCAGTCGACGCAAATGCAAGTATGGCAAATGCCTGAGGACAAAACAAAAAGCAAATACAGTAAGAGAAGTAGAGGCCCGAAATAAAAGAAAACGTTAAATGGAAAATGTCTCCCTGTTCCTTTGGTCAAAGTATGAAAGTATGAATGAAAGTGAACTATTTGCCTACTGTATTTGCACACAGAGCAATGTGACCTCCACATTCAACCTAGCCATGCAGTAAAACATACACATAAGTGAACACTAGGGGCAGTGAACACACTTGCCCTGAGCAGGGGGCAGCCCCAAACCACAGTGCCTTTACTCAAGGGCACCTCAGTCATGTCTTGCCCTGTGCAGGGATCGAACCTGGTACCTTCCAGTCAAAAGACTGGTTCCCTCATAGTCATAGTGAGATGAGGATGGGTCTTGCATCTTACTTGTTAAAAAGAATATGCAATCTTTAGTTAATAAGAAGAATACTTTAGTGCCAGTGTAAAGGTCTTGTTTACTCTAATGACATCCTTGCACACAGGAAGCTTGTCAATCATGAGTACATAAATGTGTTAAATCATAAATGTGTTGTACACAGGGCAAGGCTAGTGTATTCACCAGGAAAGCAGTGGTTGAGAAGGTAAACACGCTTACACCATATTCACACAAGCCTTTGATTTTTCAGAATAAGCATAAGGATGAGCAAATTTTCTCATACTGTATATATATATATACACACAGTGTGTGTGTATGTGTGTGTGTGTGTGTGTGTGTGTGTGTGTGAATATATACTTCTGTCTGTGTGGCCAGTTAGCATGAAAAAAAGAAAAGTGACTACAGGAAATACCCCACCTACTTTCAGGTGAAGATAAAACACTTCCACCAAATACAAAATGAAAACCCTACAAGGATTGAAACATCAACGAACTAGTCCACAAATACCATCAAGAGTAACAAATAAGGGAAGTATCGCAAAAAGACTGTTGAATCAGCCAAACCAGGATATACAAAGAAGTGAATTTTCATCTTGTCTACATGTGTATCTGTGTAATGGCGATGAGGTTCTCCGTTTCTGTGGGCTTATCCCTGAGAGCAATGCAAAAGCGCTAAAGCAGGCCCGGACCACTTTGTCCAATGAGTGAAATCAGTAAACAAGTTACAAAAAGTAAAAAAAAAAAAAAAAGGAAGCATTTTTGGAGCCCATACACATTTGCTCTTACTTCGTCTTTCCGGGGGAAAAAAGTCAGTTTGAACACCGCAGACAGAAAAGTGAAAGCGTTGCACACTGTTTCCTGAAGGTGTAACAATGTAACGATACTAAAGAAAGACATAAGAACAAGTTATCTGAACATAATATGAACACTGGGGATTCTGGGAAAGATCTGTGCTTTACAATACATAGCCATAGTCCTGTGTGTAAAGCAAAATAAATCATAACACATTGCTGTTAATAAGTAAGTATTTTTTAAAGTGCAGTTTGGCAGTGCATACACTTTTTTTCTGAGCCTTGATATGGTGTTCAAACACTTTTCTCCTCACTATAAATACATTGTGTGCACTGGGCAGATACACAGCTCTAGAGTTCTGGGGTTGTGGGTTCAAGCCTCACTCCACTTTGTGTGGGTTTTTCACAGATTGCTCAAGTTTCCCCACACCTCTCGAAAAAAAAAAACACACATGGGAGGTGAATTGGATGGGCTGCATTGTCCTAGGTGTGAGTGTGTGAGTGAATGGGTGTGTCTGGGCCCCCTGTCTAGGCGGTGTTCCTGACTTGTGCCCAGTGATTCAGGGTGGGCTCTGAACAAACCATGACAGTGACAGACTTAGTTTTTTTTGTGTGTGCTTTTATAATATGGTGTTCAAACACAAAAACAACCCAGTATGTTTTTCTAATAATACATTATGTGCATCACTCATCACTGACTGTATTAGACACAGCTTTTCATCCTGATCTCAGGTTTTCTTTAAGACATTAATTTGCATTTTTGCAAAAACGGACAGTGTTTAACGTTTGATCATCATTTTAATCCTGAGCTCTGCAACACCACCAGAGTTTATACTGTACATGATTAGGAGATGACACACTGAACCAAACCCTGAGCCAGACTTCTCTCCGTTACCAAACTCTTATAAACACCTCCACGTACCCATTCCAGAACTCGTATAAACCCCAGAGGCTCTTTCAAAGGTCTGATATCGAACAAGAACGCGGAGGTTATTCTCTGAAACAGAAACACACACACACACACACACACACACACACACACAGCGTTAAGTGAATCCGACACTAAAACTTTATCCCTAACAGATGATCTAGTCAGTTATCCACACTCAGTCTGACTCGAGGGTGTGTATTTAAACTCACACACTCATTTCTCTGCTCTATATAGCTACATGAATCACATTACTAATATATTTACACTATACATTTAGCAGACAGAACTAGTTAAGAAAACCACTCACCTCCATTCCGCTGACTGAAAAGATACCCAAAAACTTCACTTTCTTTTTTTTTTTTCCACGTTTTGCAATGAGGTGGTCACGTGGGTCGTGACGTTGAGTTCTGGGGCTGGACGAAAAAAAAAAAAAAAAACCAGTAGTAGAACGTTTCAGTCATGAGAGGTAAAAGTGATATGACTCTGTAACCTGTTCATGGTAGACAATTTATCGCGGGTTAAACTCATTATAAAGTGTCTTTTGCTGTTCTAGTAATATTTTTTTTTTTTTTAAATAATGATGTTTTATTGTAGTTGACCAAAACATTTACACACTCACACATGGCTACAATGATAATCAATTGGGAATATATTTCCCTGATTTAACACCATTGTTTTTTTATTATGTGTGTGGTTTCCTCAGCACTAACCTCACTGAGCACAATAAACTGCATTTATACCATCCAGAGCAATTTACACGGTTACTGGTATTACAGGTAGGCCACGATAGTAAGTCTTGCCCAATGGACCCTTTACTGGTGTAGCACTGGTCGCCCAGACTGGGAATCAAAGCCAGGTTTCTTACTTGGGAACCAATGATGTTACCATTGTACCACACCAACTATGCTAAATACAAATATTTTCATTTATATCGTTGTTCTTAATATATTCTTTAATAAAACACGTTATATCGATCATGTATATTCCAGTATTGTAACAATTTAAAACAGTTTGTACGTGTCCCCGAAATTTATGTCCACCCCGTCATGTTGGAGTAATCGCCCCATTAAGAGACTGGCCGATGCAGACAGTGACATTACCACCGCATCTTTTTTTCTTTTTTTTCAACAGAGACTGAAACAACTGCTGTAGCTACATCAAGTAGTAACTCTCATATTTTTATTATATTGTGTTTGTATCTGGATCTTGTCAAGCTTAACATGTCCAACCTGTCATGACTACAATTACATGTAATAAACTGTATACTTTTATTATACTGTGTGCTTATTAAATGCTAACTTTAGCATGGAAGGATTGATGACAGGGTGGACCATGACAGAGTGGACTTTTTTGCCAACAGTTATTATACAGATATAACAGTAGATGCTTTGATGATGACAGTAGATGGTCATCATCAAAATGCAGATAACAGAGATTTTAGATGGAAAACATATATTTTGCAGACATTTAATTATTATTAAAAAATTCTCATTAACAAAAATGTTCAATAAAAGTGTATTTACTCTTCTTTAAATACACCCATGACAGGGTGGACATATACTTTATAAAAACAACTGGAACTTATTTAACATGCATTTCTAACAGCCTACGGTCTGCAAAATATAAATAATAATATAAATATGAAAGAAGCAGCACAAATCACTCAGTATGGTGGCTGTATTAGATTGTTTATTAGTACAGGTTGTTATTTTTTAGTATTACCATTATTACTGTCCTTCCACTAATGAGCCATTGCCTTATTGGTTAAAAGTGGTTTACGCTGTGATTTTATCAGTGTTTTTAAAAATTATAACATTTTACACTGTACAAGATGATCCCAATACAATCTTCTGCAACAACATGTTGTTCATGTCAGATTATGTGATGAAGATGCTTCAATGATAGCATGTTGGTTTGTATAATAGCATGCCTTTATCATTTACTGATGCATTTATTTGTTTATTGTTATTTGATCCAATTCTATACATCATTTAAATAAAAGGACTAGTTGCTAGAGTGGTGTAAGCACACCACCACTAGACTCTGGAGCAGTGGACAAATCTTCTGTGGAATGACGAATCACGGTTCTCTTTCTGACAGTCTGAATCTGTCCCTAATATGTCCTGAATATGTGAATAAAGGCATGGTTGTGTTAGTTTGGTGTGGAAGAAATTGACTGCCCTGCACAAAGCCCTGACCTCAACCCAATCTAACACTATTAGGATGAACTGTTGAACCAAGGCCTTTTGTCCAACATCACTGTATGACCTCACAAATGCTCTTCTGGTTGAATGACCAAAATCTAACTAGAAAGTCTTCCCAGAAAATTGGACACTGTTATAGCTGCAAGGGAGGACACAACTTCAAATTAGTGCCTATGGATTTGAAATGGAATGTCTTAGAAGCTCTGTTAGGTTTAACCTGTAGGTGTCCCAATACTTTTGTCCATATAGTATATGTCACATTACATGGGCCGTTCCTCATTCTTGGTGCTCATTTGTCAGATATGACAAAATCATGTTAAAATCAGGCTAAATTCATGTAGTCTAATTCTGGCATTAGTTTGGGTAAGATTCACCAATTGTCTATCCACTGGGGTAAAAGCTCAAGATGTAATTGTCCTGCCTAAATAAGTGTGGACCAGATACTATTTTGGATGAATTAGGACATTTTCATTGCAAAATCTGATTTATTTATATACCCTAACATGCCAAAATAGCACTATGTAAATTTATTAAGAAGTGGCGTTACCTCAGGGGACATCTTTGGAATGCCAACACCTAGGCAGGTCCATACTGATTTGCATAACATCATATTGTTTTGCATAGCCTCACATTACCCTAAATTGCGCTGTGGTGACTCAAATCATTTCAAATCGCAGTGCAATACAAATAAATCATACTGTATCAGATTAGAGGTTGCTTTATGTATATCTTCAGTGTGTCGTTCATGCAGCTTCTTGCTTGTTATTTTCCTTCCAAACCACTCTTTGAATGTTTAAAAGACAAGCTGGAGCCCTATTTTGTGTGTGTGCGATAGAAAAAGAGTGTGCATTATTACTTTGGAACGTGTTAACCGACTGTTCACTCTCCTGTGCAGAAAGATTTTACTGCTACTGCTGCTGAGAAGAGAGATGAACTACTGTGGTCCAGTACCAGTGCAAAGGAGATGTGGTTGGAAGTCTATACTGTCATATATCTTACACAACAAAATTGCAATAAACAAATTGGTAGCAGTTGAAACACAGTTGAAAACAAGCTCTAATTCCTGGCTGCATTACTTAGTCAAGTAGGAGCATATCTATAGTCCCAGGCTTTTAAGTTCCCAACTCTAACTCAGGGCCATAATACTAACCTAGGATCCTGGGAGATCAGATATGAAGGTCTAGGGAACTTACGACCCCGGGAACATAGGCCCCTTTGTCATGTTCTCATTATGTGTTATACAAATCTGGGGAGCAGAGGTCCCTAGAAACCTAGAAACCTCTGGTCATGTCACTATGGCATGTTTCAGATGCTGTTATGGATATCATGCCAAAGCATCATGGCCCCTCCTTCACTTCCTGTTTCAGAAAGATATGTGTCATCATACGGAATTAAAGCATGGTTCCTTAACTGTACAGAAATGTACCTGGCACTTAATAACAGATATTGATGTTTGTTTCGGGTGTTCTTGCATCACCCAAATGGAACACTGCAGTTGGCTAATGAATCAAGATGCAATACATGCAGGTTATCTTGTTTACTGTACCCCACTGTACTGTGCAAAAGTTGATGGTTACTTTCAGCATGTGTAAAGATAATATGTGTAGGTTAGAGCATTACAGATGAAAGGACACGTACGCGAACACACTCCCACACACTAACTGGCTGCTTGTGATAATGAAGGCGTCTGTTCTAGTTAAGGTACTGACTTGTTAATATATAATAGTTTCCTATTATTTACCCCCTTCTCTCTCTCTCTGTCTCTCTTTCTCTTTCTCTCTGTGTGTGTGTGTGTGTGCGCGTGTGTGAGAATCCTCTTCATGGTTCTCTCTTTTCTCCTTCTTTGTTATCTATCTAAGCAACCAGTGATTCTGAGTGAGTTCCAGACAAACTGTAAACCCTGATAGACTAAGAGGATAAGATAATGACTGCCAGACTGACTGACTGACTGCTATCTATCTAATGTAATGTATGTCCTCTGTCTAGACAGTGGCCCCAGATATCAAAAAATCTTTTATCTAACTACTAATAAAGATTAATTGGTCCACTGGAGAAAAAAAGTTCTGTTTAGAAAGAATTGTTAAGTGTAGTGTCCTTCATGTGACATATGATATACAGTCAGGCCTATAAGTATTTGTATTGTATTTGTATATATCTGCCTGAAGTCTGGAATCGACTGTGTCCTCCCTGAAATGTGTTGCTAGGCAAGATGCCTTTAGTTGCGGCTTGTTTCTTGGTCTTTCCTCCTTCAGTTTTGTCTTCACTAAGTATAAACCATGAATATTGAAGTCATATTGCTGACTTCACCACCACAAAGGAAAATTACATATCTTTGCCTTACGAAGCTCTTAGGTTGCTTTCACACTATGGTTTGGGTCATTATCCATCTGTACTGTGAAGTGCATCCTATTCATTTTGCAGGATTGATGTATATTTCTATACACATCAGAAATCATACTGCTAGATCTATCACCTATCGATACTGTTATAGCCACTCATCACCCAATAGTAGGATAAGATGATTAGTTCATCAAGACACGTTTTTTTTTTTTTTTTTTTTTTTTTTCAGCCTAGTGATCGCCTCCTTCATTTGCACTCAAATCTTTGGATCACATATTGCGAATATCCATGCCAGCAAACACAAATACAACCATTGCAATCAGCTTCTGCAATCATATCCTTAAATTGTCATGAAATAATAAGGAAACAGGCCACGCTTTGTCACAAACCAAGAATCAGTCGATTGTCCAATTACTTTTCAGACAAGGAAAACGGGTGCTGTTTAAAAATGGGTGTAAATCATAATCAATTAACACAATATTTGTGTTAAACCCATGGTATTAATGCTAAATATCTACACTTCAATCACTTTACACTTCAGTTGACTGCATCATTTATAATTTTTTGTGGTGGTCAAAATTACACATACCTATGGACGTGACTGTAAGTCTTATCTTTACAAACACCAAAGTGTGTCACTGTCAAGGCATGTTATTTTATTGTATATAATACAGCAGTGTAGAATGACCCATTTTCCCCAGTTCCTACTGTGCAGATAATCTGCTTTTATTTGTGAAATCCTCATCTGAGGCTTAGTACTCTGGTTTGTCCCATGAACACCCTGCAACACTCCCGCTGACCATCAGATCTCTCAGATCTAGTTTTCATGGTCATAATTACAAATCAGGGTGAGAATGTCCATATATAAACACCTGATTGTCTTACATTCATTTGTCTTGCCTATTTACTTAACAGGCTCTGCTGCTTTATAGCACCATATTGGCAAAATGCCTTGTGTTTGAATTGTTTAGTCATATTTTGTCTTCTGATTATCTCTTTCTGCTCGCCTTTGATAACATTTACCAACTATGAACTATGTTTACTGGACATACAGATCCTTGCAGCTCCCATAATACCGTTTAGATATGTCTAGATAAGTTCTAGATCAAGCTTTGAAACACACGCTTTGTAGTGGCAACCTCACAATGGGTCTTCTTATGCCGTTCTCACATGACTGCAGTCATGAGACATCGCATGCTTCAGAGCTATGCCCACAAATCACATGCACACACATATAATCTAATCGTCAATGGAATCCGAACACAAGATGCACAGTTAAAACACAGTTAATGAAAGATTTGTGATCCATGAAGGTTTGCTTTGGTGGGTATTGGTTGCAGTAGGTTTGTAATAGTGTTTTTCTCACATGCATCATCACTATACAGAGTCAAAAAGAAAGAAAGGAAGGTAACAAATAAATAATCATCACACTTGAACATTTTATACACAATGACATTATAGAGATAAGAGCAGTTCAATAGCGGTACATTGAGCTGAAAAAAATGTTTATTTTATTATTTATATTTTTGATTAGATCAGCATTTTCACATATTTATTTCTTTTTACGGAAAAGAAAATTATAGGGAATTATTGGGCAACCAGTAATAAACTCTGGGAAATTTGAGGATTGCATAACCCAGAGACAAGCAGTAGGAAACACACTGACACATGCGTGCTAAAAGGGGCAATATGACAATTACGATAATTGTAAAGGTGAAATTTGAGACAGAGCTGTTATTCTGATGATACAGGTACAGAATATATTTTTATAAATATATATACATATATATATATATATGATTGATTTACATCTCACATTTATGCTCCTGTCAAGTCACAGATGACTGCTTAAGACAGCTTAAATGCTAAGGTGAACTTAAATGTAACATGCTCCAGTTACGGTTTGTAATAAGAATTTTAGGGAAGATTCAATAATAGTTGCACATGATGTTTTGTTTGTTTTTATAAATAATAATAATAAGGATTTTATTCTTTAAATAAATTTACTTCAATTACTTTAATGTATTTTATTTGAAAAAGGTATGTAAATTAAAAATTAAATACTAAATACTAAGCTAAGTTAATTAGCTTATATACACTCACTGCTCACTTTAATGGGAACATCTGCACCTGAACATCTGTATATTTATGCAGTTATCAAATAAATCACTAACCATGTGGCAGCACACGATGCATAAAATCATGTAGAAACCAGTAAACAGCATCATTTAATGTCGACACAACAAAATAGAGCAAAAATGTGATTTGTGCGGGTTTTCAGTTCTATGTGGAAACATCGTGTTGATAAGAAAGGTGAGAGGAAAATGACCAGATTGATTTGAGCTGCCAAGAAGCATATAGTAAGTCATATTATCACTCTTTACAACCATGGTGTGCAGAAAAGAATCTCAGCATGCACAATACACCAAACCCTGAGATGAATCAACCAGACTGGGTTCCCCCTTCATGTACAGACTTATAGAAACCGGTCAGTTAAAAATTTGTAGAAAAACAAATTACCCAGTCTTTCATCTGTCCAGTTTCATTTTCTGATATCTATTCTTGGTTGAGAGGAGTGGAACCTGATTTGGTCTTCTGCTGTTTTATCCCACCACCCGGGTTTGATATGTTGTGTGTTGTGAGATGTATGGCATTGTTGTAACAAGTTATTATAGACTTACTGTCAGCACAGACCAGTCTGGTCATTGTTCTCTGATATCTCTCTTCAGTAAGGTGTTTCAGCCTGTAGATCCGCTACACACAGGGCATTGTTTTGTATAAACACAGGAATAAACTGGAATAATAGGAATGTAGAATTATTCTGTCAATCATTCTTGAGCTGATTGTACCTGCAATCGTAAAAAAAGCACTACAACACTAAGATCATTGTGAAATAGTAGTGCAAACATAACAACAACAAGAACAACAACAACAACAAGAACAACAACAATAACAACAATAATAACAACAATAATAACATTATTATTATTGTTGTTGTTGTTGTTCTTGATGTTGTTGTTGTTATTGTTGTTCTTGATGTTGTTCTTGTTGTTGTTGTTCTTGATGTTGTTATTGTTATTGTTGTTGTTATTGTTGTTGTTCTTGATGTTGTTGTTGTTGTTCTTGATGTTGTTGTTCTTATTGTTGTTGTTCTTGATGTTGTGGTTGTTCTTGATGTTGTTGTTATTGTTGTTCTTGATGTTGTTGTTCTTATTGTTGTTGTTCTTGATGTTGTTGTTATTGTTGTTCTTGATGTTGTTGTTCTTATTGTTGTTGTTCTTGATGTTGTGGTTGTTCTTGATGTTGTTGTTGTTGTTCTTGATGTTGTGGTTGTTCTTGATGTTGTTGTTGTTGTTCTTGATGTTGTTGTTGTTCTTGATGTTGTTGATGTTGTTGTTGTTCTTGATGTTGTTGTTGTTGTTGTTGTTCTTGATGTTGTTGTTGTTGTTATTGTTATGTTTGCACTACCATTTCACAATGATCTTAGTGTTGCAGTGCTTTTTTTTTACGCGAAAACAACAACAACAACAACAACAACAATAATAATAATAATAATGTTATCATTGTTGTTATTATTATTATTTAAAACCTGTTTTACAAGCTTAGAGAACCAATACAAATGAACAGCCTTCTGCTATTACAATAGCAGTTATAGTTATAGTTATAGTGGCTTTAAAAACTTATTTAAATGAGTAAATATGGATGTGTAGATGGGATCAGGCTGATTAATTATTGTCCTGTTATTCATGTTGTTATTTGTTGTTGATTGTTGTCAGATACCCGGATGTTCTCAGAGCACCAGGATTCTGTCCGTGCTCTTTATTTAAATGACTGTGGCGCTCCGCATCGCTATCTCAACCAAACATGACAGCGCTCATACAAACCGTGAGCGCAAAGACTACGGACCAATCATAATTGAGTCGTTCGCCACGTTAGCCAACCAGAGCGAAGTCTTTGCAAGGTGCATAGATACTTTCATCGCCGTAGGTTTTCGTTGCCTAGTTGGAGGTCCGAGCGCAGTGGCTGTTTTTAAACCGCTGTATATTTTACAGAGTAATTATTTTATAGATCTGGAAGAGTTTCGGTTGATTTTTGTGTGCGGAAAAAAAAACGTTTACTGTAAAAATAACCCAAAGATTTTGTTTTGGAAGCCCGCTGAGACTGCGATGAGGAGAGAGAGCTCCGTGTCACAGACACTGGATTTGTGTTGATGTCGGCGGAGGCGCTGGATAGAGTCAGGATTTGTCAACTGAGCAAATAAGCAAAAAAAACACAGCAAAATGGGACGACTGTGGCACTTTATTTTAGCATTAAACGTCCTCCCCGCGGTGTTCAGTTTGGATTTCGGCGGAAGCACGGCGTCGCGTAACGCACACTCTATTCAGATGAACGTAGCGTCAAGGTCCGCGCTGCATTTTCCACACGAGCATATTATAAAAAAGAGGAGCGCCGAGGATGCAGCAGACACCTGTACAGGTCTACAGGGATACAAGGCCAAATTATCCAACAACACTCACAGTGTAAGTTTAAACCGGCTCTTCCAGTTACTCCCTCACTCGCCTTGTCATTTAACCTTTCAGTTGTGTCCGACTCTGCAGTCGGACTTACAGTTTATTGTGTCTTAATAATGCATGCATGTCTCTTCTTATATCACTGACCCTGTAATGCTGTTATACTGTTATAATGATGCAACGCAGTTTTCTCTGCTCCTTCTTATTTATGTGCTCTTTTACTCTAACACTAAATATTACAGTTTATACACTTTAGTATTATTTCTGTCAGACAGAAGTAATGCAAACTATATATGGCTGCTTTACTACCATGTTGTCTCATGTACCTCATCTGAGGTAATAACTTGTGGCGTATTTGTATTAACCTCACCCTCCTGCCATGTTGAGTAAACCTACAACCTGTCACTACACCTCAGGTAAACTTAATTCTGGAGGAGTTTATTAACCTGTACGTTTTTGTTACTTAGTTTACTAACTTAAAGTGAGACGACAGAACAAATCACATCTCCTAAAAGGCTTTAAGATGGTAAAATTAGACTTCTTCAGCTTCAAGCTTCTTAGTTTAATGTCCACCTTTTCATTCTTCAGCTTTTTAATAACAGATTTACTTAACAATAACAGGAAATAAAAGCAAAAGCAAGCTCTGTGTTCATACAGGTGACTTTACATATCGAAACATGGAAGTTCGAGTTCCACCTAAGGTGAAGTTTTGCATTCCACCCATCCCTAGTCTGGCACAACCGGCACGACAGCTCTTCAAACCTGCAGCTCTGTCTCTGGGTTACACTCAGAGAATATATATATAAACATATTATAAAATATAAACACACAAACTCATAGACATATCCTCAACAACTGTGTTTGCTTACATGTTCGCATTTAGTTTCAGCTCAGAGACGGCCCAAGAGCGGCTCAGACGTCGGCGTTTGACTTCCAAGCACGTTTCGTGTCAATCACTTTAGAGAGGGAAATTCACATTACACATGATGTGATTAGCCTACTGTGCTTGCACACAGAGAAATGTGACCTCCGCATTTAACCCATCTGTGCAGTGAAACACACGCACACACCAGTGAACACTAGGGGGCAGTGAACA
>JAOVVF010064295.1:0-15813 GCA_028565595.1 Duopalatinus emarginatus
GGATGGGTTAAATGCGGAGGTCACATTCCTCTGTGTGCAAACACAGTAGGCAAATAGTGCACGTTCACTTTCACTTATTACACAGTGGTCAGTTGAGTAGTTCACTTTCACACACTTTCACATATTAACTTTATCTAAATATTTTGAAATAGTTTACCAAATTGGCTTCAGGGCTGAACCCAGCTTTCAGCAACCCTGGCCAACAGGACCTAGGAAGCAGCAGGGCCCTTGTTGTCCGAGCCAGCAGCCGCCATCTTGTTTTGAGCAAGTTCTGTTCATGTTTATAGAATATAATACATTTATGCTAAGCAAGTCTGTGTGACATTGCTAAAGACCTGGTTGTGGTTTAAGGCAGATATTTACAGAAAAGCCTTTTCTAAACATTTCTGTTTACTTCGAAACTGAAGAAGTAAACACTGGATCCTGAACATGTTGGCTGCTGGATTGGATTTGACTTAAGAGGGAAAACTGTCTACATTTCTTTTCTCCCCAGACATTTTATTTGTTACAGGCCTGACACTTAGAATAGGGACAAAAAATACAAAAAAGATGTGTAAATATATTTGCACCCCAGGCTTAAAACTAAAGTGTAATTTTTGAAGCCATTATGCTGCTTTTGACATCATAAACAAGGAAGGGCCAGAAAAACATAATACAGACAAGTCTGTGCAAAATACACAGGCTGGTGGTGGCTCCATAATGGTATGGGGTTTGATTAACTGGTATTCCATGGGACCCCTGGTACATCTACAAACGTCTCTGACAGGTGAACACTGTCTGTGTCTGGCAAGTTACACCCAATCATGATGGGTTTGGCCTCTTCCAACAGGACAATGCACCACCACACACGTCTAGACACACGTCAAATTATGATTAGAGGAACACTCATCTAAGTTTGGGATTTTGCCATTTCCATCTAAGTCACCAGATATCGACATTATCGAACGGGTCTGGGATGCCATTCTATACTGGTTTTACTTCAGTCTAATAATAGTAGGTCCCCCATGGGGCATGGACTCCACAAGCTTGTGGAATTATTCTATATGTAATGAACACCATACTTCCTGCAGAACGGTCCACAATTCTGTTGTATTCTACGGTTGTGTATAGTTTACTATACTGTACTGTTAGGATTTCGGACTTGTGGTTAGTTTTATAATTTATACTGTATGGATCCTTCCTTCAAGCACTTAAATCCTGGTCTATCTGCACTATTTTCAGATATTCCAAGTAAACGACTATGCACTTTTTAAATCATTCTGGATACACCTTAATTGTAAACATGCAGGATTTCTGTGTTCCACAGCACGTTGCATGGCATCCCAGAGGACCGTTGGAAAGGACGCACACATACCGTTTACCTGTCCGGGATGTTTGTAGATGCGCCTACAAACCCATTGAGTGGCAGCTAAACAAACCCAATACCATTATGGAGACACCACCAACTATTCCCACCAAAATCACCAAATCTCAGTGTTATTGGGGCAGCCGTGGCCTAGCGGTAAGGAAAGTGGTCTTATTACTGGAAGGTCATGGGTTCGATACCCGCACCGGGTGAGACACGACTGAGGTGCCCCTTGAGCAAGGCACCCAACTCCCCCAACTGCTCCCTGGACACCGTGGTTTGGGGCTGCCCCAAACTGTGTTTCACTGGATGCGGAGGTCACATTCCTCTGTGTTCAAGCACTGTAGGCAAACAGTTCATTTTAACTTCACTTTTACTTCACAGATCTGGGATCCAATCCTACATCTTGGAAGATGTTCTGCAGGGCATGTGGTGTTCATTGCTTACAGAATAGTTCCACAAGCTTGTGAAGCCCCTGCCGAATGGGAGTCCCAACAAGATTTAGACTGGTGTAGTAGTTTTTCTGGTACTTCAGTGTACATACAGTATGTGGCAACTGTACACTCAATAACCCTGCAGATGATTAGGGCAATTAATATGTGGGTGTTTTTTTTAGGTTACTGACTAGCACTGTGTCAGGCTGACTGACGTATCACCTGCTGGGGCATGTAAAAAAAGACAACAAAGTAGCCACCTGTTCACCTGTAGAGCTGCACAATGCGGTCGAGAAACACAAGCACTTACATGAAGTGATGCATCTGCTCATTGCATGGTTCTATACCCTCCAAATTTTCCACCATTTTTCTGCAATACATCTGCAAGATTTCTGCTTTGAAACTGTGCACGGTCTCTTACTCACACGCTCGCTAGTCATATTGAAACTAAACAGAAAACAATGGCTGATATAATCATGTTTTTTTTGTACAAACATCAGAAAAGTTTGTCCAGCAAATTCAGCATGCTTTTTTTTTTTTTTTTTTTTGCTAAGAAATTGGCAGCACAATAAAGTTTCAATCAGCTTGATTAGCCTTGATGGCTTATATGCTGAGTCAGAGGAAATTGAAAAAACAAGCAGCTAATTAATAAAAAAAAATAGAAAAAGAAAAAAGGAAAATAAAAGTCGGCAATAAAAAGCAGAGATCCCCTCAGGCAATTAGACTGGAAGGACTCGAAGGGTAAGAAAAGGGTTCACGAGTCCTGATCTAAAGCTGCTACTGGGGAGATTATATACTGGTGGAAATCAGCTTCCAAAAACCCTCCAGTAAACAGACTTAGATTACAGTGTATGGATCTAGAACAAACTCCTCATTATGGTGTTTAAGGAAACATTAAGCTAGCATTTACCCTAACTAGCAACAGACCACTCTGTTTCGGTGTGGTGACTCAACAGATAAAGCTCCAATCAGCCCCTACTTTACCACTGCCACTAGGCAGCCATGACTGCACAGGGCAAGAAACAACTGAAGTCAGGCACATAAATCCCCCAAATGCTCCCCAGATGCCATGGTTTGGGGCTGCCCCCCGATCCAGGCAAGTGTGTTCACTAGTGTTCCCCTAGTTCCCGTAGTCCCCTAGTGTTCACCGGTATGTGTGTGTTTCACTACATGCTAATGCTGAGATCACATTCCTCTGTTTGCCAGCACAGTAGGCAAATAGTTCACTTTAACTGATGGCAGACTTGTCTTGGGACCGACAGGACTCAACTGAAGTGCTCTCCAGCAACTGCCTAACCGCCAACTAGAGCCTAGGTGCTGCACATAGGGACTTGCCCACTGCTCTGGGCACATGTGCTCACTGCCCCCTGGTGTGTGTTCACTAAAGTGTATGAGCGTGTTGCATTGCTCGGATATGTCAAAAGCAGAGGTCAAAAAAGAAGTAGTTCGCTTTACTTTCACTTCACTTGAGCAAGTTGCAAAACCTGTTCCCGCTGTGATGTCTTACTAGAACCGGTGTGCTGGTTTGCGTCAGGCATCTGATCACAGTGTTGACAAAAAAAGTAATTCTTTGCAGTGGATCAAATTCCAGCCCGCCAATTTTATTTAGTTTTAAAATCGCACCAGGACAAGCTAGGTTAAAGCTATTATGCTCCCATTTCTGTGAAATTACTACCGGCCTAGTGATTGTCCAATTTTCCATGTGATTCTCTTTTCTCTCAGCAGATGTTGCAAAGGTTGGCTCGAGCTAGCAGCAGTATATGTATAGTATTTATATATCCACACACCAATCAGCCATAAAATTAAACCCCTAACAAAGTGTGTTATGTATATTATTAGGCAGTGACCATTTGATTCTCGAGTCGATGTCCTGACAGCAGGAAAAATGGACAAGCATAAAAATCAGAATGACTTTGACAAGAGACAAATAGTGTTATTTAGACGACTGAGTGAAAGCATCTCTAAAACAGCAGGTTTTTCCAGGTGTGTCCTGGAATTCAGTGCTTACTACCAAAAGTGGTCCAAGGAAGGACAACCAGTGAACCAGTGACAGGGTCATATGTGCCCAAGGCTCACTGTTGTGCTTGGGGTGAAGGCTAACCTGTCTGGTCCGATCCCACAGAAGATCCACAGAGAATGTGTTGCTAACATTTTGGTTTCAGATCCCACAGAGGACCTTCAGAGGTCTTGCGGAGTCCGTGCCTCGACCGATCGGAGCACTGTGTCATGACTGACCCTGCACTTTACTGTACACTGTACTGTAACGTATATGTGATGAATAAAGGTTTCCTTCTTAATTCATTCAAAAAAAGACATGATGTACTTTTTATCCATTTATTGTTATGTTTAATGTTGATGGTTCCTGTGATCAGTTACATGCTCAACATTATAAACAGTTGCTGCCTTACCAGCTTTTCTTTTTCTCCTTTTTCAATTTAATAAGTAATTTTTAAACATGGAGAAACTGGACCCCCCACCCCCCATTTTTAAGACATGTCAAGAAAATCAAATTGTTTTCTTTACCACCTCAACTATAATTTTTTTAAATATTAAAGCATCTGCCATTCAAGTACTGTTATAAATTAGTTGCTGGATATTTCGGTGGGACCTCAGGTAGAGTGAGTGTGTGTGTGTGTGTGTGTGTGTGTGTGTGTGTGTGTGTGTGTGTGTGTGTGTGTGTGTGTGTGTGTGTGTGTTACACGACTTCCTGGATGTGGGGTTGTGGGTTCGATCCTTGACCTGCTCTCGGTCTTTAAGGAGTTTGCTTTGTTCTGTCTGTGTCTGTGTAGGTTTATGCTGGATGCTCCAGTTTCCTCCCACCTCCTGAAATTGAATGTTAAATAACCCTATGTGCGAGTGTGAGTGTGTGAGTAAATGTGGGTGGTACCATGCGATAGATTGGAGCCTTGTCTGGAGGGTATTTGTGTCTTGCACCCAATAATTCCAGACAAACAGCGATCCTGAAAAACAAATCAGAAAATGTCTGGTGCCGCTGCATTACGATTATAGAAAACAAATGAACATCTTTTGGCTGATTTACTGCCAAGTTTTAGCCTTTTACATTTATTTATTTTTTCATGTTAGGAAACCTTACAGATCCTTCAACCCATTTTACACACTCACATCTTCAGTGTGCATATAAGTGAGTCTTGAAAAGGTTTCAATATAAATGTCACAGCACTCATCAGATTACTAGTACGCCCCGTCCTGAGCTAATCCGGGTGTGGTGGACGAAACGAGATGGAAACAAATGTGTAATTTAGCAAGAATAAAAGGAGCAGTGTTTGGTAATGCTGAATTAATACACTGTAATATACATTAACCGTATGATGGAATGGCAGCACCTCCAGGGTGTGTTCCTGCCCAGGCTCCAGATTCCACAACAACCATAACCAGGATACAGCGATACACACACTTTCATACAAAAGAACACGCAGGAACAGCCATGTCCTGCATATATGGAGCACTAATATGGATTGTTGTGGATCACAAGTTTGAAGAGCTTAATCTGATTACCATCAAGTTTAATAACAACACAATGACACAACCGCCATTTACTCCAGGAATTATATTTACCCAAAGTACCCCTAAAGAAACATAAGTGAAGGAAATGACTCATTGACCACCATGCTTGCACACAGAACAAATCTGACCTCCACATTCAACCCATCCGTGCAGTAAAACACACGCACTAGTGAACACACAACATTAGGGGATTGCCTAGAGAGGTGGGCGACCCAATCCAGGGAGCCCAGGAAGCAGTTAGGGCACTTCAGTTGTGTCTTAGTGCAGGAACCGAACCGGAGACCTTCTGATCTCAAAGCTGGTTCCTGAACCACAAGCCTACGGCTGCTCCCAAAAGTCCAGGGGGTGGAGTGAGACCTCTTCTAGCGCCTCCTTCATGAATTGATTTGAAACAAAAGTAAAAGGGTGGAAACAATTGGGTGTGTTTCAGGCCTGATAAGTGCGTTGTTTCATGTGTGTACTCTTGTAAGGTTAGAGGAGGAGTTTGCTTAAGTCTAGCTCCACCCTCTAGACTTTTGGTTCTGCAGAAAGGGATATGTTCAATCCCCAACTTACATCCACACCCCTTCTCCTGTCTTATGTTTCTAATTTAATATACCTGTTGTTGATTAGCATATTATCCTCTTTATATACATCTTATTTAGTTGGTCATGTCTTGAGTGTCTTAGTAACTTTACTTTCATCTGTCAGTGTTACCTGACTGTGCACTCCGGTGTCAGAAAAGATTCTTCTGTAAAGCAAGTCGTAAAATAACCCCAGGTGATATTAATCCTGTGTGAATCGACACCTGTGCAAAGATTCAGTCACATCCAGTGGACAAGGATTTAGTTTGGAGGCAAATATGCCATGGCACAAATACCTGTGGCCGTTCAATTCTGTGGCAAACCTCAGGTGCGGGTACTCAAATCCAAGGTGGACAGCTTTAGGTAAGTCACTGTGTAGCATAGCGTATAGTCTGCATACGTGTTATAAACATGTGGCTAATTTTGATACTGACATGCCATGCATGCTGTAAATGGGTTGTAAGGAGTTATCATGACCTAGTACTTTATTAGTGGTCTCAGGATGCTGTTGGTTGGGGAATTTTGGGACACTGAGGCAGGTATTAGGCAAAAGTTAACAGCAGTGTGTAAACCCATCTCAGTCATTCATGCAGAGATTTCCTATCCCATACAAATTGGTCATAAATTTTACAGACACCATGTAGTAAAATTACATCTCCCCACCTGCCCAGGTAAAACTAGTCTTAACTAATTTATCTACACAGTATTAATGGGTAATGAAACATTAACTAAGCTATTAAGGTAGATTTGCAGAGCTGTTGTAAGTAAGAAATGAAACACATTACACAGATCAGCCGTGACATTAAAACCACCTGCTTAAACAGCTGCCAAATAGGCTCTGACCTGCTGAGCCATGGACTCCACATGACCTCTAAAGGTTTGGCGTACTATCTGGCACCACCAGGACGTTAGCAACAGATCCTTCTGTGGGCCTTCTGTGGGATCAGATCAGATGAGCTAGCCATTGTCTGCATGCACATGTGCAAAGAGTTTTGATTGTGCTTTGTTGGACCACTTTTGGTAGATACTAACTACTGCAACCTAGCAAACACACAACAAGACCTGCTGTTAGGGAGATGCTCAAGCCAGACGTTTAGCTCTCGTAATTTGGCACTAGTCAAAGTTGCTCCTTATACTTGCCCATTTTTTCTGCTTCCAACACATCAACTTTGTGAATGACTGTTCATTGGTTACCTAATATATCCCACCTCTTGACAGGTACCATTAAAACAAAGTAATGGATGTTTTTCACAGCACCCTTCACTGGTTTTGTGGTTTTAATGATATGACTGATATGTAGAAGTGTATATGACACTTCTGGTCGAATAATTTGATTGGTTGAACTGAGTTAAGCGGCTTCTTCTGGAGCTATTTAAATTAATGGCACAAAAATAAACCGTATCCTTGGACATATTGTGTCCCAAATGTTGTTTACTCAAAATATCTTGTTTGTGGGCCTGTGGGTTCGAGCCTTTAGCCAAATCACAACCGTACTGATATTCAGCATAATACAAACGTCTGCTTGTGCGATGATGCTTAAACATTTTGTGCGGTTATAAGAAAACCATCAGTTATGTGGTGATGTGAAGCTTTTACCACCCAGAAACTGATAATTTTCCAATAACAGCACACATTTTGTCAAGTATTCAGGAAGCGCACATAGAGGAATTTGACCTCTGCATGTCAAAATTTCCCCATCCATGCAGCAAAAAACACACACTAGGGGCAGTGAATACACTTGGCCAGAACAGTAGGTGGCCCCATCCAAGGGGCCCAGGGAGCAGTTGAGGTGATTAGGTGCCTTGCTCAAGAGCAGTTGAGCAAGTGGGATGAGATATTACTTAAATTTTATATAAACAGTCATTTTCTCTTACACAGAGGAATTTGACCTCAGCATTTGACCTGTCGATGTAGTGAAACACACACACACACACACACACTAGTGAACACTAATGGGAGCAGCCCAAGGCTTGTGGAAGGTCCCCGGTTCGATCCACGCAACTGTCAAGACTCGACTGAAGTGCCCCCCCAACTGCTTCCTGGGTGCTCCGGATAGTGGCTGCCCATCGCTCTGGGCATGTGTGTTTACTGCATGGGTGGGTCAGATGCAGAGATCAGGTACAAATCACAGTGGTCAAAAAAGTAGTTCACAAGGAAGCAGTAAACACACTTGCCTGAAGTGGGGTGGTGGTGGTGGTGGGGGGCAACACTATCCGTGGTGCAGAGGGAGCAGTTGAGGGGTTAGATGCCTTTCTCAGGGGCACTTCATGCTGTCATGCTGTTCATGTTGGTTGTGGGGGTCAAACAGTTGAGCTTCTAGTCTCAGGGTTGGTTCCTTAGCCACGAGCCCACGGCTGCCCCATGTTCATCACATAAAGAATTAAGTTTTTCTTTGTTAAATGACAACACACTTTTAATCTGTTTATTATAAGACTGTGATTATGTACACGGTCTGTCATAGACATCCCTGATAATGAGCTGTTACTGTGGACATAAATTTAGCTTAAGCCTCATTTTTCAAATCATGTCATGCTGTCGTGCTTCAGCTGATAAATGAGCTTCAGGAGTGATTAAGAGTTTTAAAGCAGGAAAAACTCAAAAAAGTGTGGAGAGCAAAAACCGCTAGTTAGACTCATTTCCATGTAAAAAGTGTCATCTCAACATAAATAGCTCTACCCCACCCAAGCTACAAGGTTAGATCTAACAATGTGCATCAAAAGCATGAACAGTATCCACCCACTCGCTCATCCTGAAACCTGGACATGTGCCGGGTAGCATTAGCATCTCAATGATAATGAAACACAAAGGTGAAGGCCAGTCTGAGCTAATCAGCGCTCGACGGGTTGGTGCGTCTCCGATCTGAGACATAACACAACTGTCATCGTGTCGTCTGCGGAGAGAAAATGAATAATCACTTCCGCATTTCATTACCTGGCCAATGAAGACGCGCAGAAGAAAAAAAGAGAAGAGATGCTGAAATAAAAATGTCAAGACGGGGTGTTTCATTAGTGCCGCAAGCGAACATCTACAGAGAATGTTAATGACCAGATGGAGAAACGGTGTGTCTGAGCAAAGACATGTGAACAGAAACCTTTCAGGGAAAAAATCCAGCCATAGTAGTGGACTTCTTGCTAGGAAATTTTTTAGAAAAAATTTTAATAATTATATGTAATAATAGCTAGATTACATAAAATATAGAGGTGATATTCAGTCTTACCTCCACCGTCCAGTGGCTTGACCTGATTGTTATGAACGCTACTTTCTGATGTCCCACAGGGCTGTATGCTGAGTCCGCTGCTCTACGTCCTGTTTCTCTGCATAACTCCAGATATAGGTACTTAGCTGTCTTCATCAGATCATAACCCTAGTTATAACATATTACTTATAACAACTGGACACTCTTAGACACTATTATAACCAATATATTTGTTCATGACAATGAGAGAGAGAGAGAGAGAGAGAAGGAGAGAGTTTGACCATGTGTCATGTTTTAAAAGAACATTAACTGAATTAATGTCGTGCGACGATCTGTACATTATCCTAAATCGTCTCTGTGGATCTGACCTCAGCCAACAACCTTCTCCGTCTCCTTCTCACCAGCACAGACTCGTAACCACTTCCAACACTCGCAACACAGTATACGATTATCGTGACTCACATTTTACTTCCTGCTATTTATAGACCTATACAGAAACATAATAAAGCAGAATTCCCTGTTTACTTGACAAGCTGTCAGATTTTTTTTTTCATTTTAGCCATGGCAGATGTAATTTAGCTCGCAGCTAAGCGTCATTCTCAAGCAGATGCTGCCCAATGCGGTCACTAAACAATTACATGAAATATTGCTATATATAAAGCATACAAAGTGCGGGAGAAGTGTTTCAGAAAGGGAAGCAAAAAGAACTCCAGCTCCTCGCTGAGCTACTAACAAAATACCAGGATTAAAACAGGAATTAATTAAACTTTCTCTTATTAATTACAGCTTCGCTCCTTAGCACTTATATAAAAATGGAAAAATTGTGTTAAAACCCCAACACACGTCCATCTGTAGTCTCAGTGCTGTGGGATGTCGCTTTAGGAAAGGAGATCACATGTTTTATAAGTTGCTGTATAATCTGCCCTATGACACACTCTTTCATCAGCCTTACCGCTATAAATGAATCATATTTTAATATACATTAATATATATATATATATATATAAACACAAGCCTATGCAAAATACATAGACTGGTGATGGTTCCATAGCGGTATGGGGTTTGGCACCACAGCAGTGGAATAAAGTCCCCCTGGGTGTTTTTGTACTGCAGACACATGACTAACTGTCTTTAAACGCCAGCTGCAGACACATCTGCAGCTTAATCGAGCAGTATTATAGTTATGGCTCATTTCTGGCACTATTTTGGCTTCAAGTATTTGAATCCTGGTCTCTCTGTTAGGCTGGTCTGAACAGTCAAACACGAAGGCTGCAGTAACGTACAGATGAGCCTATGCAAAGTATACAGGCTGGTGGTGGCTCTATAATGGTATGGGGTTGATTTAGCTGGCATTTCATTGGACATCTGGTACATCTACAAACATCTCTGACATGTGAACACCATGTAACTCCTTTCTGACGAGTTATACCCGTTCATGTCCTCCATTCATTCTGATGGGTTTGGTCCCTTCCTACAGGACAATGCACCACCACACACGTATAAAGACGCCAAATTATGCTTAGAGAAACACTCGCCTGAGTTTGCGGTTTTGTCCTTCACACCTGTCACCACATATCGACGTTGTGGAACACAGAAATCCTATACAACAAAATTGTGGACCGTTCTGCATGGTGTTTATTGCCTGCTAAATATTTATGCAAGCTTGTGGAGTCCATCACCTATGAGGAACCTACCGAGTTTTAGTGTCGTGCACCAGTTTTTCTGGCACTTCGGTGTATATAAAGAGAGAAATAAAAGCAATAACAGCACTGTGGAGTTTTTCTAGCACTCACCTTCAGTAGCGAGCAAATGTGAAATTTCACATATAATAGAAAAGGTGCTGAGCTATTAAAAGAGATGCTCTGGAAAAAAAAGTGTAATTCAAACACTGATGAAAAATAAAGCACATGATATGCTGGATATTAGGAGTGAGAAGTAATAGAGAGATCCTACAGCTGCAATCATCTAAAGGTCACTGGTGAGAGCCTTGGAGAAGTGAAAGTGAACTACTTGCCTACTGTGCTTGCACACAGAGGATTGTGACCTCCGCATTTAACTTATCCGTGCAGTGAAACACACACACACACACCAGTGAACACTAGGGGTCAGTGAACACACTTGCACAGAGCGGGGGGCAGCCCCACACCACAGAGCCCGGGGAGCAGTTGGGATTTATGTGCCTTGCTCAAGGGCACCACAGTTGTGTCTTGCCCTGGGTGGCGATTGAACCTGAGACCTTCCAGTCATGAGACCAGTTCCCTAACCACTAGGCCACGGGTCTGCAGAGCTGCTGGGGGTTAGGTACAATTTGGGGGGTCAGGCATTGGTTTGACAATCTTATACAACATCAAAACATTTATTTCTGCCCAGTTACAGTCATTTTTGGAGACGTTGTTGGTAACTGGAGAGTCAAAACAACCTGTAAAGTCTTCTCCAGCACCACAAGGTCACGGCTGCCCCATGAAGCCTGAAGCATGAGGGTTAAACTATAGAGCACTGTCAAATGGACAAAACACGACTAAAGTGCCCTTGTGCAAGGCACCCAACCCCCCAACTGCTGCCCTGATGCCATGGTTTGGGGCTGCCCTCTGTGTTCATTGCCCTGTGGTGTTTACTAGTGTGTATGTTTCACTGCACAGATGGGATACATGTAGAGGTCACATTCCTCTGTGTGCAAGCACAGTAGGCAAATAGTTCACTTTCACTTTCAGAACACCTTCAGTGGTCTTGTGGGGTCCACGGCTCAACAGGTCAGAGCCATTTTGGTGTTTTAGTGTTTTTAATGTTATGGCTGATCGGTGTATATATGCTATCTTGTTTGAATTGATATGTTGGTAAAGATTATGTTATGTTATGTTGAGAGGTTTTGTGCTGTATGTATCTAGGGCAAAAAACAAACAAAGAATACAGAAAACATTCAAACAGATTTGTCAGAAAAAGAAGAGGGGATTAAACTTGGCCATAATTGGCTCGTGTTTCGGTTTCTGTGACAGACAATAGAAACTATAAAAGTAAATAAACAGAGAGTCTTTATACTGCTGAAAAAGCAAAAAATCCATTTTCCTTTTTCCAACATGTCAATTTATCTGAGTGGGGAAAATGTGATCTCAGTGACTTCTTGGAAAAAGACACAGCGATGTTTTTCCAATCTTCATTTGTCCAGTTTGGCTCATCTTGTACTCAATGTAGCCTCAGATTCCTCTTCTTGCCTGACAGCCATGGAATCTGATATGGTTATCTACTCTTACAGCCAACCTGCCTTGAGGTCCGATGGGTTTACAGATGGTTTTTTTGTTCACCATGGCTGTAATGAGTGATTACACACACAAACTGGTACACACCAGTCTAATACTTGGTAGGTTCTCCATTGGGCATCGACATGAGCTTGTGGAAATATTCTGCAGGCAATGAACACCATACTTCCTGCAGAATGGCCCATAATTCTGTTGTATATATGAGGTTTAGGACTTCTGTGTCCCACAATGCATTACATGGCATTCCAGATGTTTATGATAACACTGAGATCTGGTGAGATCATCTGAGAAGGACAAAAACCCAAACTCAGTTGAGTGTTCCTCTAACCATAATCTAGCATTTGTGTCAGTGTATTTTCCTGTTGGAACTCATCAGAATGAATGCAAACTCTCAACATAAACAACTCAATGCTTTTTGTTTTTTGCACCATTCTGCAAAAACTAGAGACTGTTGTGTACGAAAATCCCAGGCCATCGGCAGGAACTGAAATACACTAACAATCATGCCCCGGCCAAGGTCACTGAAATCCTGGACAATCCTGGACATATCAGACTGATGTCTGATATGAACATTACCTGAAGCTCTTGACCTGTATTTGCATTGATTTTCTCTACATTACTAAGGCATGATTTACTCAGAGTGTCCAGTAAGTGGACTGTATATTACCTGGGGTCATTCAGCTATTTTCTTATCCGCTTCATCCAATAGGGTCACGGTTTGTCCAGAGCCCGACCGGAATTACTGGGCTCAAGGCAGGAATATCCTATGTACATGGTACCACACTCACCCATTCACTCACACACTCGCACCTAGAACAGGAGGCGGGAGGAAACCTGTGTACCTGATGAAAATCCATTCAGGCACAGTGAGAACACGCCAAGCTCCTCACAGACAGACACCACAGTGAGGATCGAACCCACAACCCCAGATCCCTGGAGCTGTGTAGCACACACACTACCTGTAGCACCACTGTGCCATCCAATCTATAAAACTGATCATGAATTCTGGTAGAACGAACACCTCAGAGACACTTAGATGTCAGCATTACAGCCCATATACAACTAATCCAATCTGAGTACGACTTTAGGAACACAAATTATTAAGTTCAACTTCAGTCTTCTGACTTTTTTCCAGTGACCAGATACTATACATAGCTATAATTCAAAGATATGATATCTGAGATTGTAAAAGTTTTTTTTCCATTAACTTGTCAGCATTATATATTTCTCTTCCTGCTAGAGCGGATGCAATTTAGCACATAGCTCCATTTCAGAGACATACGCCTATATAAAGAAATGAATAAAACACCACTAGATATGAAACACAATGGGGCGACGAGAAATAAAGGCTCGTTGCAGTCGGACCGTCGCAGAAGATGTTTTGCTTTTTTTTTTACCGTCTGTCATCTTCAATAAGAAAAACTTGTTACGTTTGGATGTGAAATCTTGCAAAATTCACTTAACTAACTATTCAGTCTCGCAGCGGATGGTGTAACACTTCAGATACTTTCTTTCATAGTAAGTTCATCTGTCAATCAAAGCCCAAAAGGCAGGTTTAGATGTTAGGTCGTCATGATAAATCTCAGCGTGTTGAAGAAAACGGCTGTCAAGTGGCTAGTTCGGATCGGGATGGCCACACCTGTTTGTGTTCGTGAGTCCAGAGGATCGTGATCACAGGGTGTGATGGTGGCATGCGATCTCTTATTTATCAATCCCAGCAGAACTAGCTAGTCATGGGCATCTTGAATACAGAAGTTGGCACCAGAGCTTTCAGTCCAGTGTGTTACTCCACCCCCAGGAGTTCAAAAAGCCCTGGAGGAAACATGTGAGAGCCGCTATGGTTGGTAGCTGTTGTGTGATGCCTGATGTAAGAATGGTTGTGACCAAATTAGGGAGAAATTTAGAGGACAAAAGTTGAAGGGAAACAATCCAAAAGTCATTTCATCTGTGTCTGAAATGAGCACAACTATACGACCTCTCTACTAAACCTCAAACCTTAACATTTCCACCATATATACAGCAGTGGCTCAGTGGTTAAAACTTTCAACAGCTAATGGAAAGGTTGTGAGTCACAGAGCTGCCTCAGCCAAGCTGCCACTCACATGTAACACTAAACAGTTCAATTATATCCTGTTTTAATTTGCTTTGGATATAAATTTCAGCCATATAAAGAAAGCTCTCATTTCTACTTTGGTCCAACATTCAGGGATAAAGTAGATTAATTTCATCTGATTAGTAAAGTGACAACAAAGAAAAAAAATCAGGATCCTGAGTGGAGCAAAAGAAGTGTTGGTGATTTGGCTCTGTCATCAGGATTCCCAACGATGCTTGAGGGCCAAATGAGCAAATCTGGCCGTGCTGTCTGGGTGCAAGGTATGAAAACGATCCTGTAAGTCACAGTGACGTTAGCCAATCGTGGTCATCTGTGAGCTTAGGTATGCAGAAGAGGGCGGATGGCACGTCTGGAAAGACGTGGTTGTCTGTCGTCACGTGTCCCAGACAAACCATGTTAGTGAGCGTTTAGTTCCTGGTTGGTAGCTGTTGTATAACAAGTTTATGTGGGTGGGAAATCAAGTTAGGAAAATGAAAATGGGATGTTTAAAGGTGACTAGACTGAAAAGATGTGAGCTATTTATCTGAATTCAGTTGATTTTATTATTTTTATTTAACTAAATGTACCACTGTGGCACAGTATAAAATTCTAAATTCTAAAGATTAATTAAAAAAAAAATGTTTTTTTGGAAAAACACTTCAAGCCCCAGGTGGCACAGTGGTGACGCCGGTAGTGTGTGTTCAATCCTGGCTCTCTCAGTGTCCGTCTCTGGGGGGTTTGGCGTGTTCTCCCTGTGTCCATGTGGGTTTTCTCCAGGTGCTCCGGTTTCCTTCCACCTCCTAAAACACACACATGGTAGGCGTATTGGATATGCTAAATTACATTGAGTGTGTAAGTGACCGGCTGTGTGTGGTACCGTGCGATGGATTGGTGCCCTGTTCCTGCCTTGCGCCTAATGACTCCACATAGGCTTGGACAAAACGCGACCCTGATGGATGAAGCAGAAAAGAAAATGACTGACTGGCTGACTTCTAGCCCCAACAAGAAAATCGATGTTCTGCTCATTAATGAGAAATACATATAGTATTTTCGGCAAATAGGGAGAGCTCACTGGAGGAAATTAAACGACTTGGGTAGCAGATGGGGATGTGGATTGTTTTTTGTAGCACACTTGTATTTTACGTTTATGACATTTGGCAGATGCTCTTATACAGTGCGGCTTACATTTATCTCAATTATACAACTGAGCAGTTGAGGATTAATGGCCTTGCTCAAGAGTCGAGTAGGAGCAGCTTAGTGGTGGTGGGATTTGAACTCATGACCTTTTGATCAGAAGCCCAAAGTCGTAACCACTGAGCTACCACTACCGGTTTTCGAATTGCTGCCGCGAGTTGTGTTGAGTGTATCGGCGTGTTATTCTACCGTTTTCTTTCATCCATTTAT
>JAOVVF010064303.1:0-11521 GCA_028565595.1 Duopalatinus emarginatus
GACTATTTAACAACAAAAGCAAAGTGTAGTCAAACTGAATCCTGACTTTCTTTACTTTATTACTGTTTACTGCTCATTGTGTGGGTTTTCTTTCAAATAGTAAAAACTTTTTATATGTGCCTAAGACTTTTACACAGTACTGTATATATACACACACACACACACACACACACACACACACACACACACACACTACAGGTGCTACAGGTAACTACAATGAATTTAATTACAGTTAGTTGATCAGGTACACTCGGTTGATTAGAGTTAGTTAAACAAGTGTCAGAATGTAGTTGATTATTACAGTTAGTTGTTTAATTTAATTTAACATTTGGTTGATGATATCTAACTGACTGTCTGCACATTGTTGATTGTGTTACAGGTAGTTAATTAGATTTTACTATTTACAGGTATAAATGAGTATAATGATTTAGAAAGGTCATCTTAATTTAACTTTCCTACATGTCACAGAACACAAGACAGAAATACTGATAGAAATACTTTTAAAACGTTTCATGTAGGCTTCATTACATTTATATTTCAGTCATCACGGTAGAAAAGAAAACTGGTATTTCCCGTTGACCACAGTCTGATCCAGGCTCATTGTGAGTGTACTATTTTAACACACTATTTAGTGCGGTAGGGCGGTTTTGGACACAGCCCCAGGTCTGAGCTGAAGGGAAAATGTTGGCTTTGTTTAGAGCCCTGTCGAGGGGAGTGGCCCGAAATAAACTCCTCTCTGGATCCTGCTGCCTACTCAAGAGGGTTTTTTTGTCCTAGTGAAAGGCGAAGTATGGAAAAAAGTTTTCGAGGGAACATGGCGGAGAAGTAAAAGGACGAGCTGCTTGTTTGGTTTCGGAGCTCCACGGCATGGTGTCGGTTACCCGGATCGTCGCTCGCGCTATTTAAAGGTAAAAAAAAAAACGAGTCTCGTGCGTTTTATTTAAATATTAACCGTCGGAATGAGTACACGGCACGCGAGGCAAGTCGATGTCTCGCGCGCCTTAAATGTAACCGTTTTACATGGTTTAAACTGGTCATTATTGTTAATTAATTATAAATTAGTGTATAGATTTATAAATTATACATCAAAATCATTCAGAAAACTCTACAGAACACATCTAACAGACTCTGATTCACTTCTCAGGCTTCTTTGTAGTTTACCTCAGGTCAGTGTTTCTCAATTCTGCTAGTTTTTGCTTTTTCTTTCACATTTCTGAGTTCATTTCCAAAAAGAGAAGAAAAAAAAAAGATTTATGACATTTAAAGTAAAAGAGAAAAATGTTTCTGTTGACTCTGTGACCTCAGAGTTTTATTCCCAACCCAGTCTAACAAGCCTGAATCAGGTTTGGTGACTAATATCAATCATTTCCCTATTACTCAGTACTGCTAGTTATAATATCATCATGATATTGTACACAAAAAAAAATTTGAGGGGAAAAAAAAGAATCAAATTCACATAATTTCATACGTATCCGAAATGTCTACAGCCAACCAGTTGATGTTTTGGTGTATGAAGTTCTTGTAAACTCATACTAAGATGTAATGTAGGTCTAGCTCACCTAGAAGTTGTTTGTTTATGTTGTTTTTTTTTGCTATATACTTGTGTAAATCTCTAAAACATCATCTGAGTAAAATCTGAACCAAATTCTGTAAGAAACCATATTATAACTTTTCTCCATGGCAGATTATTTGTTAAAGGTCATCTTATGATTGACCTGCGATGTTCCCCAGATACCACATTAGTCATGGCCCATATCTGGTCCACACTTGTCCACACTCCATCTGACCCACCATACCACAGTGGAATGATGGCAATGACTTCATTTGGATTTGGGTACCGGATCTTGGCCACAGAATATATGTCAGGCTACAGTTGGGCCGGTTTTGGCACCAAACTATAAAATATTTCACATGGTGGGCCACTTATGCTCCAACGTCCGCATGTCATGATAAGCTTTAAATGTGTCTGCTAAATTTGGGGCTCACAATATAGTTGCCATTGCTGTAACTGGGCCCGTAAGTGCCTTAACTGGGCCATATTTGACAATTAGAATTGTCTATCAGGGAAGATCCTACGTACTGCTTACATAATCAGTCGATCACAAAATGCCGTTTAGCTTCAGTCTTCATATAAAGAAACTTTACCTGTAGAACATTACCACAAATCTTTGAACAAACACCACCAGGAAAACTACTCAAATTCTTCACAGACACCAATTAAACAACTGATATGACACAATAAGACAATAATTGTATGGACTAAACTATGTAAACAAAAGAGAACTGAACGACATGTATGTATTTGAATGAATAATTCTGCCAAGGATAATGAGTACCTCCAGATATGGAAAATTTGGACTTTAGGTAACAGAATTCTAAATATATCTATGTATATATGTAAGTGTGTATGTGTATGTATAAATGGATGTATTATATAGCTGGATGTAGCCATGAATATAGCCTGAGTTTCTGAAATGGCTTTAAACAAAAACAAACAAACAAAAACAAATCAGTCTTTATATACTCGGTTTAGAAAACATCTTTAAGCTATGTGAGCTAGGTCTAATTATTCAGGAAATGGTTGTGTAAAATAGCCGGGAGAGTCCTAAACAGCATTGATGAGACTTTCAAGAAGAGCCAGACCAGGGTGTGTGTGTGTGTGTGTGGGTATGATTTTCTGGAAAAGTTTTTGGGTCAAGTAGACTCTGATTACTTATCTTATTATTAACCTTGTACACTTTGTTCACTGGCACCAAGAAAAATGTCCTGGTGCATTGTCTTGAGTACATTGCAGCTAAGGAGAGAACAGTGTAATGTATTTTGTTTGCTTCCCGATTTAAAAAGTTCTCATCATGAGTTTTTCTTCATTTAATCTGGATAACTAGCTGAAGTTACCAGGTCTTGTTTAGTTACCAAGCGGAATAAAGAAATGGCAAACCATTATGGGGAAAAAAATATAGTATGAATGTGAAGTATGATCCAGACCATTAGCTTTGATTCCTCAGAAAGACCATCTGGAGGAACTTTATGACTTTAAAATGCTGACATGTCCAATCTTGAATGTGAATAGTGGGATTTTTGGAAATCTAACAGTTTTGCGAATTATAGACATGACAAGTCTCTTAATTTCTTGGGTTAAATTGAACAGAGAATCATGAGAGGTTGCTGATGGCACAAATGTTAGTAAAGGCTTTCAAATGTAACAATAAACAGGTATTGATCACTAAGCGGTAAAAACAATAAATAGCTTAAAAGTTGTTTTTGTGTTGTTGTGCAAGAGGAATAAAACACTTCTGGTTTTAGGGAAATAATCAGACTACACAATTTTTGCATGTTTATCAGTTCCGACAAAGTTCCAGCGTCAGACCCAAACATGAGCGCCAGTGTAGCATAACATAATAATCAAAAGACAGCGACGTGGCATTTGGGGAACATCAGATGTTTTGTAACTTTCCACCCGGTTTGACATGTCTTATGCCATGTTCCTTGCCGTTGACCAATTGGCCACCTTCCTGACAACCTACAAATTTTGTCAAAGACCACATGACCAATGGTCGCTTGGGTAGTGTCTCTTTATGGTACTATTATATACCTAATCTGACACAGTATACATTGTGACAGACAATAATATAACGTGGTCTGATCCTGGCGATACTCAGCCTCGCATTGTGCCGCATCACACCACACTGTTGTTGATTGTTTTCATATTATGGCACACCAGTCTGTTATTCCTACTGTTGCTGGATTTCTGGTGTTATTCAGTATGATAGACACGCACAGCAAAACAGACAAATACATGCTCAGTTCTTAAACCAAGCCAGTGGTTAAGAATTGGCCAGCGTTTTAAACCCAAACATCTGTGAAACATCTGTAATTCTGAGCAATAATGTCATGCTTCACTCTTCTGTCTTTAGATGAAACAAGGAGGTTTAATAGCTTGATGAGAGGGTAGTGTAATGAGCCTGGGGCTCTTTGCTTAGCGCCCAGGTACGTTTCTGTGCAGCCACACACACAGTCTCTTTGTCGAAAGTGAAATGAACCCAAACACCGAACACATGTAGTGTGAAACTAAGATCCTGTGTCCTATGACTCAGTGTACTTGTTTTTCACAGAAACGTGCTTATTAAGGTGATTTCCTCATAGCTCCCATGCCTGTACCTGTTCTGCAAAGCAATATGCACCTGATTGTCAGTTCCTATGAGTTTCAGGGTTGCCAGAGACCTGTCGCCTGGCGGAGACCTTTGTAGACGTATCAGGGGTCTCTTGGAATACCAGTTAAACTGACGCCATACCATTATGGAGCCACCACCAGTTTTTTTCTGCCAGTTCAGTTTATACATCACCTGGATATTTTAAAAAAGCCCCTAACTTAGTTTCCAAATCACTGACGTGTAAGACATTCAAATCGTTCAACCACCAGCTTAAAGTTTAACATAAATTAATTTTAAATAACTTTGAGGGTTTTGCCGACATTAGGCAACCCTAATAATCTTGGATTTCAGTTATAACGCTAAGATGAGCAATTTTTTCCTGGAATAAATATTGCCCACTGACGTACGTGTGTGTGCGCTCATGGACACGCACGTGTTTCTCTGTCACACTCATTCACACACACTCGTCTCATGTTTCCCTGGTGGTGCTTCTCACTTCCAGTCTGTCGCCCGGTCTCTGTCTCAGACTCTCTCTTCGTCTGATGTCTGCTGTCTCGTCTTCAAAAAGTTTGCGTCTTTATTATGTGTCTGAATGGATGAAGGGATGAAAGACGAGGAGCAAACGTTTTACGTCCGTTCCAGGTAGGAATTTGGCTGTAATAGTGGAAGGCGGGTCTCTGTAATGGGAGAAGTGGTTGATGTGGCTGCTTTTTTCTCTCTTTTTTTCTTTCTGAACTCACTTTGTTTTTCTATCTAGACTCATTTGTTTTATTATACAAAAGAGACAAAGTAGATCCTTTGTAGAACCATCTGCGAATGGGTGTGTGTGTGTGTGTGTGTGTAAGATCTGTTCCTGGCTTTCTTATATTGGACCATTCCTTATTATTTATATTTCTGAATATCTAAACTATAACAGAACTACATGTCTATAAAAAGTATTGGCACCCTTAAAGGTGCTACAACCCGGACTGCTATAGGTCCATAATTTGGTGTTTTTAAACATATGTAGCAGTGCATTATCCTGTTGGAAGTGCCCAAAACCATCAGCATGAATGCTGGACATGAGCGAGTGTAACTTGTCAGAATGGAGGCTCGCATGGTGTTCACCTCTCAGACATTTGTGGATGTGCCAGGGGTCCTGTGGAAAACGAAACCCCATACCATTATGGAGCCACCATCAGCTTATGTATTTTGCATAGACTTGTCTGTACCAGTTTTTCTGGCACTTCGGTGTATTGTTCTTCTCTCTGTTTTGCTTTCTTTCCTGTGATGGAAAACCTACAGTTTTATTTCACCGTTCTAGCACTAAAACTGGAGGCTTCTTCTCTGTGAACATCTCTGTGAAGCTCCTCTTGAATCCTCGATATCTCTTCCAAGCAAACTTGACCAGATCAATAATTATATGCTCTTATTTCTAATGTAAGAAGGAAACACGCTCCACTTTTAAATGTATTACAGCTTCTAAATGAGTGTTACGAGCCCGAGTCGGAAAAACTCAGCAGTCAGGTTTGGAGTCCAGAGCTGGAAACGCGAGCCATGTCCGTTTTGAGAGAATTAGAGCCGTTCCAGCCACATCTGTTCTTAGGGCCCCACCGCTAAATCTTTCATGGCTGTATTTAAATTTTAATGGCACGGATCTTACACGCCAACCGCCCTTTGTCTCTGCTGCTGCTGGTGCACGGCAGACGGACAATTTAACTAATATTATCACCAAGAATACGATGCCGTTTCACCATCCCATATGTCAGTTAAGCTTCTTTTTCACTTCCTGTTATCAACGATCAGAACGAACATGAGGGCCTTTTGCAGCAGTGCATGCTAACGCCACCATGTTTCACAGACAACAGGTTGTGGATCTTCAGTCCGTTGTCTGGGGCACATATCGTTCTCATCTCTTATCTCACCTTGTATGGTAGAATGTTCTCAAGACGTCTTTGTGTCTACAGAACATTTAACAGCAACATTTCATAAATTAATAAATAAATTTCAACCCTGTTGAACAATAATAGAATTAAATAAGAATGAAGAGACAGAGGACAAAGTAAAGTAGATGATTGGATGCAGCAGACCTTAAGAATACACTGTACAAAATGAGAGAGTATTTTTCTCATAGTGTAGAAAAGGCTTAAACAAATTTAAGAGAACAGCAACTAGGTGGATCTAGGTGGACAGTATAGCTAAGAATATATGGCGATAATGTAATAAATTCCAGGTAAAATAGATAATTATTGTTGATGATTAATGACCTATTTAACCGACTTATTTTGGATTTATCCACCTTATTTATCAGTGCGAAAAGAGATAACGATTAAAACTAGATGCTAATAAAGAATTGTGTATTTTAAATGTCAGTAATTCACTTTACACTTTGTCTGGTTCCTCTCAAGGTTTCTTCCTTTTGTCATCTCAGGGAGTTTTTCCTTGCCACTGTTGCCACCGGCTTCTCATCAGGGATAAAATTTCAAAAAATTCTATAAATGTATATTTGACCCTTTTCATTATTTCAGTAACGCTGCTTTGGCACAATGTCCATTGTTAAAAGCGCTAAACAAATAAAATTAAATTGAAATTGATCTTTATTTAAGACAATGCTCCTCTAGTGTCTAGCAGCGATTTTAATGTATTCCATTAATCCTATTATAGAGATATTAATCCTGAAAAAAAACTCACCCTTTTCAGTATAGTGGATGTGTTGGACATTGCAGTGACTCATTATCATTTGAAGAAACAGTCAGTAAAACTGAGCGTTTGGAAAGAGCTGAGCAGCTCGGACTCTAAATCGATTCAGATAATTGGAGTTTTACTTTATAAATGCAGTTATTTTTCTTCTTCTCCAAGCAGAGAGTCTTTGGTATCTGATCTTTACAAACTACACAAATGTAAAATTAGTTGTAAAAATATTCTTTTTGTGCCAAACTTTGTTGATCACCTTAGATTTATTTTTTTCTTCTTTGAATTTGCCTACTTACTTATTTACATAATTACTTTTTTACTTACTCACTTGTTTACTTTCTTTACTTACCTACTTTCCTTACTCATTTATTTACTTTCTTTACCTAATTCTTTTTTGTATTCTACCCTTAATAACAAATTGAATGATATTCAGTACAGTAAACAGAAAGAAAATGTGTTTTTACTAGTTTTGAACTTGTTTTGTAACTGTTCCCTAAACGTAACTATAAGTATGTAAAAGAAACTGTAAACTTCAGTAATAATTCAGATTAGCATAATAATAGGTGTAGTTAAATCAGGAATTGAAACAGAGTTTGTACGTACACCGTTTCATTTTCATCATTCTCAGGGATGTGGAAAGTTTAATGAGAACACAAGCTAACGTTAAGTCTTCTTCCTCCGCTCTGGAACTGGACGTCGCTCTACTCTCGGCGCTGAGGTCACTCTGGGCAAAGCGCTGGAATTACCGCAGTCAAGTGGATTTGCTCTGCTTGACCTCAGTTATCTGGCTAGCACCCCAACGGCCAGTGCCGCCTTCTCCGTGACATGGTCATCAGTGCCGCTTCGTGAAGCCCAGGAACGAAACAAACCTAAAAAAGAAACATAAACACATCCAGACTCCAGCATTTGGAGTTCATTTGGAGAGAACAATGTGCCATTAAATTGTTAGATAAATAACTGTGTTGCTGACTCTGGGAAACCCAGTGAAACTGTTTTTGTTCTGAAATTGGCTGAATAATTAGAATGAATGAATGTATTTACCTAAATTAAATACGAAGATCAGTTTAGTTATTGTTGTATAGTGCTTTTAGTCTCTTTACTACAATGATGGTGTGGTTAAAAAATGATGAGTTATTAATTTCTATAAAAATAGTGGGTTTTTTAAAATTAAATAAATAAATATTGAATATTTAAGATGGAAAATGTAACTAATTATTTAATAATAATTCATAATTGAGCATCAAACACAAATCCACTGACTCCGGTCAATTTTCTAAACAATTACATGAAAAAAAGTAATAAAAATATCCTGATATCCTCGATAATATCTCAGGAAAGCATACTGAGACATGGTTTATCACAATGTAAATATTATAGGTTCATATCACCCAGCCCTTTCATATCATTAAAACCACCTCCCTATACAGCTCTGATTCATCGACTCGTGGACTCCACAAGACCTCTGAAGGTGTTCTGTGGTTTCTGAGCCTAAGACATTACCAACAGATCTTTCTGCTATGGGATCCATCTTCTATGGGTTTGGACCAGGTCGTCTAAGCTTCACCCCCAGACACATCGGTGAGCTTTTGGCACCTGTGACCCTGTCTCCGGGTTCTCGGATTGTCCTTCCTTGGACCACTTTTGTTCAGTACTAACAACTGTGTGCTGTACTAACCCACAGGACCTGCTGTTTCAGATCCAGACATCATAATTTGGTTCTTGTCAAAGTCACACATTCTTTTGCTTGCCCATTTTTTCCTGCTTCCAACACATCAACTTTGAGAGCTGACAATTGCGGTCTAATACATCCCACCTTCAAGTGGTGCCATAGTAACAAGATTATCAATGTTATCTGCGTCCCCTGTCAATAGTTTGGTAGTCTTGATGTTATGGCTGGTTTGGTGTATGTATTGTATCACATACACAGCATATTTTTTTGCCCTGTAATATAAGTAAGTCTTTTACAGTGCTGACAGACTGTGGGTCCTGGGTCCCGACCCGGAGCTAGGATGACCGAGCTCAGATTTTTTTTTCCATCAAGCGCTTATGACACGGGATGTTTGTTTCAAGTCGGAAGCTCATAATTACAGTATTGACTGTGACATAATTCCTCAGTGTGGCTTATTACAGGAGACGGGACTTGGGACTTAAAAAGAGGCCTGGTTTTGGTTCAGGTTAAAAAGATGTCGAAGTTTTGCATGAGATCATGTTGCCTTTTTTTCCCGAACGATTACCAGTGCATGAAAAGAAACGGTTAAAGCATTGTGCGTGTGTTTATATTATTATGGTACGATAAATAAATAATGCTGTTTTGACTGAACTCGGGAGTCAGATGTTGGAATAATGTCAGTCCTGACCTACAAATTTGGAGGGATGGACGTCACAGTCTATTCGTTTTCTTAGCATCAGGCTGACTAGTGTGACATTTATTAGACTAGATCACTGTGATGTAAGAAGCTGATACACCAAATCAGCCATAACACTAAAGCCACACAACCACTGACGGGCGAAGTGAATAACATGGATTATCTCATTACAGTGGCACCTGTCAAGTGGTAGGATGTATTAGACAGCAAGTGAACAGTCGGTCTTCAAAGTTGATGTGCTGTAAGCAGGAAAAATGGGCAAGTATAAGGATCTGAGTGACTTTGACAAGGCCAAGTTTGTTATATCTAGACAATTTTAGGTCAGAGAGTCTCCGAAACAGCAGGTCGTGTGGAGGGTGTTCCTGGTATGAAACGGTTAGTACTATGGCTGGGCGATATGACCTCATCAGCATCACGATTAATGAACGATTATTTAAATATTTTAATTCCTAGTTTACTAACACAGATTGTGGAAATTTTTTTTAATTTGAGATACTTTTTTTTTTTTTAATGAAACAGTGTAAATATTTATGATATAAAAATAATTGAAGGAAACACGCATGAACTATTTATGGTTATTTGTTAAATATTTAACAACTGTGATCAAAGCAACATCACTTGAAATGAAAACGCCTTATGTAAAAGGTCATATTTTAGTTTTAATATAAATAGAAAGTTCTCTGAAATATAAAAAATACATCACTTGCATTTCTTCGCATTATTTGCATTTGGCTTCTTTTTGTTTGCGCCCAAACAACTAAATACAAGTAGTTACAAGCTGCACACTCAGTTCCGTATTTAAATTCACCTCCATGACGCTCGCTCACTGAAGACTGGATAGTGCCGGGTCATGTGACTAGACCCGCGGTAGTGTATTCTTAAAGGGCCAGTACATGAACACACACCGCGGGGAAAGAATTAAGAAAAATTTAAAAACCGAAATAACCAACACTAGGCAAGATCATGTCGATTAGAGGGTCTGAATGTCTGTTTCGGTTATATTTCGATTAATTTCAAGCTCTAATAACTACTTACTGAATGAGGGCCAGAAAGAACTGCTAGTAAATCGGAGCCTGGTTCAGGGAAGACCAAGGCTCATTGTATTTTAGGCTTCAGCTCTTCACACATCAGACAGAACGCAAACGACTGCTATCCAAAAGAGATAGCGTAGAATAACATGCTAGTCCTGATGTTGACCAATTGGACTATGACCTGATTGGCCCCCTGAAAGGAGCCCTGAGATGATGAAGAGTCACGCCTGATGAAGAGGTGCAGACAGAGGTGCATTAGTAGCTCGCAGCTCAGTTTGCTTTCGATTCCATGGCATGTTAGTACAGTGTGAACTGGTATTTAAATGTATGCCAAGTATGTATGTAGAAGGCCACGCCCTCCCTGGCATCACCTCATTTAAGTATGAGAAGCATGGAAAGTACCTAAATAGATTGGATTCGCTGCGAAATGACTCTCATAAACAAAACGTAACGATCTCTATAAGCACTGGACAGTAATTAAACCTGACAGGTGGCAGCAGGTGTGGCTTGAAGGACACACACACTTCCTGTTCTACCCTGACTACTTAAGCCAGGCTTAACGTTACCTGAAGTTACCCGACACTCCACGTCAATGGGATACGGCTTTGAGCTTGACGTCTCATGCTTCGAGCAGTTAACGCTCGCCCAGGAGCCTCTCATTTGGAGATCTGACCGGTGGAGCTCAGGAAGGACTCGATCCTCAGTCGCGTAATGGGTGTTAATGCTAAAAGGCTGCGGCACTGGATCTCCAGCCACCTCTCACGGAGAGCCGTCTGGCACGTCCAGCAACCCAGAAAGGAGAGCGTGGGCAAAAAGCTGGACATGTCCCCGCTCAAGGACTTGATAGGGCGTCACAGGGGGAAGAAGAAGAAGAGGTAGGAGATGGTGGGGATGATGAGAAAGAATGTGGTCTGGGTTCGGTGTGGTTTTAAAAAGCCTATGGGGTGGTTTTCTGTGCCAAGACCGTCAGGTTTTATTTTGAGAAAGAGACCGAGAGTCAGTATTAGGACGAAACACCGCAGGTTGCCGTAAATGTCTATATGAACGGGAAATCAACCGTACGTTGGTGTGCAAGACGCATAAGGTTATAGCGTCGCCCATGACGGCGACACCGTATTTGTCCTCATCCAGTCATTTAGTAAACTCTTTAAATGGGGGCGGAGTTAACCAGGAAGAGACCACGCCCAGCAAGACAAACATGTGACCATTGGATAAAGGTGTACGTTGCCGTTTTGTTGCCGTTCTTGTAACGTTCTCTCGACGCATTTTTAGTCTGCTTTAGTGACAGAACTGGTCAACT
>JAOVVF010064334.1:0-15811 GCA_028565595.1 Duopalatinus emarginatus
ATGTAATGACTTCAAAGTCTGAATATATAGAATAAAACCTGAATATATGGAATGTAAGTCTGAAAATATGGAATAAAAGTCTGAATATATTGAATAAAAGTTGAATATATGGAATGAAACCTGAGAATATGGAATAAAAGTCTGAATATATGAAATGTTTTTGCCACGAAAGGCCAAACACACTGAACCTCACAGGCCATGCAATTCCGGTGTATCAGCCAAACATTAATGCAGACAGAAACATGTCTTCCACCTCACAGGAGCAACCCCCCAACCATCACTACTTTTCAAGTCAACGGCTAATAAACAGGAATTGCGTAATATCGCAAAGTTAAAGCACAAAATAGCGCAAGTGCATCAATGACGTCATTTAATTCTATATATTTAGACTTTCGTTCCATATATTGAGACTTTGCCGTCATTATATATTTTATATATATATATATGTATAATTTCCTGAAGGGCTCACCATAATATAGTATAAATAAAGTATATATGACCATAAAAAGGCTACGTGGCACCAATATCCCAGCAACACTAATACACTAGCAACACAATACTAGTGGCACGTTTGTGAATCTTCTGTGGCATCAGACCATACGGGCTACCCCTCTTGCACATCAGGAAGCCTTGGGTGTCCACGACCCTGTTTATGTTTCTTTCTTGGACCACTTTTTATAGGCACTGACCCTATGTATACTGGGACAGACCCCACTAAAAGTGCTGTTTTGAAGATGTTTTGATCTTGTCGTCTAGATGCCAGAATTTGTCTTTGTTAAAAAAAAGTTTACATCCTTACACTTGCCCATTTTTCCAGCACATAAGATTTGAGAATGGAGATTTTGTTCACTTGCTGTCTAATATACCACACCTATTGGCAAGTGCTACTAAAATAAAACAATATATGTTATTCATTTGTGGTTTTAAAGTTATGGCTGATGTTATGGTGAGTGCGTCACTGAATAATGTAAAAAGAGGTGTGTGGCAGATGCCATGAAGGGTGTTAACCCTGTGCAAGTTTTGCAAGTTCTACAAGTCTGCAAAACAATCTACTGACAATTGGTGACCTTTGGTATTTATTTTTATCCCTTAAATGCTCACCTTTTCTGGATATTTGATCACCAGCATTCTGCTTGTTTCAGCTATGTTTATTCCAAATTTCACAATCTTGTTAAGTTATAGCTATTTAAATGGGTTCCTCCAGATTTCCACCCTGTTAGCAAAGAATAGCTCCAGCCTCCTGAGCCTGAGAGCTTGGGTTTTAATTGAGTGGCTGCTATGAGACAGGTTCTGCTTGAGCTTGATAGTGTGAAGATGAATGCTCTAGTGGAGTGGTATTTTAAGGTGGCGGTAGTGTCTATGTTTCAACCTAGGTGGTTTCACAATGTTAGTCTTGAGCTTCCTAACCCAGCACAATATACAATACGTATAACAGGCAAATGTTCTTACATTTACATTTACGGCATTTGGCAGACGCTCTTATACAGAGCAACTTACAAGTTTATTGGTATTACAGGTAGGCCAACATAGTGTTAGGAGTCTTGCCCAGGGACCCTTATTGGTGTAGCACAGACTGGTTGTCCAGATCTGGAATCAAACCCAGGTCTCTCACATAAGAACCCAATGATATTACCACTGTACCACACCAACCAATATTCTTCCAACATCACTGATTTATTTATAACATAATATACATAAAAGTTTACATGGTCCAGCCCATTTCTGTATGCATAAGCTTCTAGACGCCTATGTTAGGCTAGCGTTGCTATGATTGACAGTGGAAAGACAGCATGCCACCCCTTCCTCCCTAAAAGCATGGCGAGTTCTGCTCTCTGGAGTCCCTGTAACGTAACCCGGGATTCGAATCCACAATCTCCAGATGACAGGGCCAATGCGTTTCTGTTGTGCCACACAGAAGCCAAATAAAGAATGTGAAATAAAGAAATTGTGGTTGGTGTGGTACAGTGGTAACATCACTGGGCTCCCATGTGAGAGGCCTGGGTTTGATTCCCAGTCTGGACAGCCAGTCTGTGCTACACCAATAAGGGTCCTTGGGCAAGACCCCTAACACTACATTGACCTACCTGTAATACCAGTACCCTTGTAAGTTGCTCTGGATAAGAGCATCTGCCAAATGCCATAAATTATTTTAATCTAGTTTTACAAACAGATATATACCTAGCTGACAATTTTAGTTTTTCAGAGCGTTCTGGAAATGTAATCTTTTGGTTACAGGAACGCTCCTTGTAGATTTGTTTGCTTTGCCTATAGTCCTCCAGAAACGTTTTTGTTGTTAGCTGCATGTTTTGCCTCATTGAACGTTTGATTAATCGTTTGTAATGTAGGAACCTCTGGAGCACCATTAAATAACGTTCGTATCAATTTGATTTGTCAATGATGTGATGCCTAAATGATCCGTCCAACTGCATTTTCTTCTGTTAAAAAAAAATGCAATTGTATAAAAAGATGTTATATATTTGTAGCATCTCTCTCTCTTATATGAAAGTGCTTTAACTTTTCATAAAACATTGGCTAACTGTTATTTTTCTGTTATTAAAGGGTCAAAATATCATGTGGTGTGACCAATAAAAGAAATAACTATATTAAGTTCTAAATAAGATATCTAGTTTATGTGGCTAAAAATATGAATGACTGATGCAGTATGCTTAAATTAATTGCCAGTTTCAAATCATTTTATTAGTTTTATGTGATATACAGGATATATGTGACGTTTATCGAACAAAAATATGATTCATTATTATGAAATATTATTTTTGACTAAATCTAAAAGCAAGGCAAATTGTCTGTTTCTGAACATTTTTGAACTGTTTTCATTTTCATCGCTAATTTATATGAATTAAAAACACTAAAATTGCTTAATTTTTTTTTTATATAAACTTATGTGTACACAACATTCTTAATATTTGAACAGTTACAAAAAATACTCAGATTTTCAGTATTTTAAAATTAGCTAGTTAAAAAACTTGAACGTCATTGACCCATTAACGTCCATTCAACCACTGCAATACAAGAAACCTCTGGAAACCCTTATGACAACATTCCAGTTGAGAGAAGGTTCTTGTAAAGCTAAAGATAGGAGAATCATAGACCAGTGTAAGTTGCACGTTCTGCGGTTGTTCTAGTATTTTTAGTACTACACTAAATTAAACAGTGGCTTAGACACTGATCAGTCATAACATTAACACCACCTGGCAAAACAGCTCTGTCAAACACATCAGGCATGGAATTCACCAGACCTCTGAAAGTGTTCTGTGCTATACCTTAGCAATAGATCCTTCTGTGGCTTTTCTGTGAGATTGTTCTAGCCTTCACCCCCAACACACATTAGTCAGCCTTGTTCGCCCCTTGTTCGCCCATGACCCTGTCACTGGTTCAACAGTTCTCCTTCCTTGGACCATGATTGGTCGGTGTTAACTACTGTATACTGGGACACACCCCACACGACCTGCTCTGACCCAGTCGTCTAGACATCACAATTTGGTGTTTGTAAAAATGCTCAGATTTTTACACTTGCCCATTTTTCTTGCTTTCAACACATCAGCTTTGGGATTTGACCATTCACTTGTTGTCTAATACTATATCCAACCCCTTGCCAGTTGCCACTAAAATGAAATCTACGTCATTCACTCAAACGTGTAAATGTGGATATGGTGTAAAGATTTCCGTGAGAACATTTGGTTTCTTGGTAGCATGACAGTGTGGGGATTTTTTGAGGGGGATTTTAGATTTTAGAGGATGTGGGAAACATTGTTTAGAGCTGCTCTGACATAAGTGATAATACTTGTTTTCAGGATGTTCCATCACATTATGTGAGTTTTAACTAATAAAATGTCATTCTTTATTAAATATATAATTGCTATTGTGGGCAAACTGCTTTGGCATAAGAGGACTAGAACATTCCAGGATGTGCAGCTATTGTAAATTAGCTAAAAGGTAACTTTAGAATGATATTTTCCTATTTTCCACATTTTATTCTAAATAAACGTATCAGTATATTCAGCAACCTATAGGAATACGTTAAGCAAAGTGAGGGTGAACATATGGAACATACACTGAACTGCCATGACATTAAATCTAGTAGCTCTGATCTGTCGACCCATGGACTCCACAAGAAGGTGTTCTGTGGCATGTGGGACCAACATATTAACAACAGATCATTCTCTGGATCTTCTATGCAATTAAGCCAGGTGGTCTAGGCTTCATCCCAAGCACATCATTGAGCCTTGGGTGCCTCTGACCCTGTCACAGGTTCACCTTCAGGTTGTCCTTGCTTGGACCAATTTTGGTAGGTGATATTTACATTTACAGCAGTTGGCAGACGCTCTTATCCAGAGCGACTTACAAGGTTATTGGTATTACAGGTAGGCCAACACAGTGTTAGGAGTCTTGCCCAAGGACCCTTATTGGTGTAGCACAGAGTGGCTGCCCAGATGAGGAATCGAACACGGGAGCCCAGTGATGTTACCACTGTACCACACCAACCACACCAACCACAGTAGTGATAACTACTGCATATTGGGTACAACCCAAAAGACCTGTGTGTTTGGTGTGATACAGTGGTAACATCATTGGCACCCATGTGAGAGACCTGGGTTCTATTCCTGGTCTAGGTAACAGTCTGTGCTACACCAATAAAGGTCCTATGGCAAGACTCCTAACACTATGTTGGCCTACCTGTAATACCAGTGACCTTGTAAGTCACTTGAGGATAAGAGAGTCTGCCAAATGCCTTTAATGTAAGGCCTGTTGTTTTGGAGATGCTCTGATCTAGTAGTCTAGCCATGACAATCTAGCCTGGGGTAACGTTACCCAGATTCTTACACTTGCCCATTTTTCCTGCCTCGAGCACATCAACTTTTAAAACTGACTGCTCACTTGTTGTGCAATATATCCCACCCCACTGAAACCAGACAATCAAGTTTGTTTTTTTTTATTCACCTTGTTTTAATGTATGTATGTATATGAATAATACCGCAGATACATTATTAAGTGTGCATTTTACCCTGATCGTATATCATGTTAAGTTCTTCACAGACAGAGCCACAAAGAGCCACAAAGTGAGAAGTAAACCCAACACCGACTGTCATTTACCTCTGCAACGAAGACGATGATGATGATGTCCTTCTTCTGGTCGGGTGTGAGGTCGAAAAGCAGAGAGTTCACCGTACTCACAAGATAACTCTGCTTTTGTCTGCGCACTGTGGGAATCCCTAAGACTAGGGACACTACAGAGGCAATAACACACACACACACACACACACACACACACACACAAGGACACATGAGATCCTGTTCTCCACTGCTTGACACATCATATTAAAGAACTGCAGCCATTAATGGAAAAATACCAACACGGGTTTAAAACTGCACTCCTGGTAGGCTCTTTAAACTAAAATCTGAGTACGGTTTGATGGTCTAATGAGATTATGAACCACGTGAAGAACAGCCACTATGTGATAAAGTCAGTTTAATGTGGGCTGAAGTCAAATGTGTGTGGTCGGATCCCAGAGCACCTGGTTTTGCACTTCTACTGACTGCAGATTAATGTGGCTTACATAACACCTATTTTATCCTTGTTAATACCATACAAAAGTATTGGGGCACCTACACATTACACCTACAGGATCTTTTACGACATCCCTTTCTTAATCCATTTGCGAGAAATCGAGTTGGCCCCTTTTCCCTACTATATAACAGCTTCCATTCTTCTGGGAAGGCTTTCTACAGGATTTTGGGGCTTGTCTGTGGGAATTGTTGCCCATTTGTGAGGTCAGACACTAATGTTGGACAACATCCCCATTGTAGTTCATCCCAAACGTGTTTGATAGAGTTGAGGTCAGGGCTCTATGTGGGTCAGTCAAGGTCTTCTACACCAAACACAACCAACCATGTATTTATAGACCTTGATTTGGATGCTGGAACAGAAATGAGCCTTCACCAAACTTGTCCCAAAAAAGTTGGAACCATAGCACTGTCCAAAATATCTGGGTATGGTAAAGCATTAATATTTTTCTTCACTGGAACAAAGGTGTGATCGAGGAACCCCAGACAACTCCATAGCATTATCCATTCTCCGACAAACTTTACAGTTGGCACAATGCAGGCAGACAGGTAATGTTCCCCAGCCATTCATTGAACCTAGTCCATCAGACTGCCAGATCAAGAAGTGTGATTCGTCACGTCACAGAACACAGCTTCCACTGCTCCTGCTATGAGTCCATCAGGAGCACGGCATTGTGCTTGGCCATGTAAGGCTTACATACACCTGCTCGGCCATGAAGCCCTCTGTGCACAGTTTTTGTGCTGATGTTAATGCCAGAATAGGTTTGAGACTACAGAGTCGGCAGAACGTTGGCAACCTTACCCTACTCTGTATGTTTATGTGACTGAGCTTCTGTGGTTCTTAAACACTTCCACTTTTCAGTACTCACAGTTAAAGGTGGAATATTTAAGAGGAAAGAAATTTAACTGACTTATAGCAATGGTGGCATCCTGTTACCGCGCCACAACTGAATTCAATGAGCTCCTCAAGCGGACTGAGCTCCCAACCGAGGTTAGGAATGTTGCCGGTTTGACCCCTTTACCGACAAGTCATGACTGCAAGGCACCTAACCCCCCAACTGCTCCCTGGGTACAGTGTCAAATTCCTCAGTGTTTAATCACTTCACTTTCACTAATAGTACCTACCAAAAACGGTCCAAGGTAGGAAAAACCAGTGAACCAGCAACAGGGTCATGAACATCCAAGAATCCACTCATATGCATGAGTGGTGAAGGCTAGCCCTTCTAGTCTGACCCTATACAAGATCCAAAGAAGGATCTGTTGCTAATGTCATGGTGCCAGATTCCACAGAACATCTTCAAAGGTCTTGTGAAGTCCATTAATTGATGGATCAGAATTGCTTTAACGTTATGGCTGATTGGCGTATATGGGTCATATCAGGTTATATGATGAAGATCCTCGAAGATAACGATTAATGAAAAACAACCTTGTCGACTACTGTTTGCACGATCAACCAGCGTCGCATATATAATACAAACATTCTCCAAGTTAGCTTGATGTCATAAGGGTATTTTGGTATTTATTAGCTTGTTTTGTTTACATTGTTTTACCATACATTGGTCATTCATCAGTTTCACGTCATCCTGTGCAAGATTTCTATTGATAGCATGTAACCTGTTAGAAAAAGAAGATTCTTGAGGAACCTCAGGAAGGTTCCTCAGATTGAAACTGTGGAGGAACCTCTTAAGGTGCTTTGAGGAACCTTCTCAGTTATACCCAAGTAAAGATCCTCTAGGAACCTTAATTCTAATGGGTTCCTTGAGGAACCAGATTTTATACTGAGGAATCCCAAACGTTCTTCCAGGCACCTCTGTGAGCAATGAGGAACATTTGAGTTTCAGAGGTGCTTGGAAGAACTTTTGGGTTTCCTCAGTATAAAATCTGGTTCCTCAAGGAACCCATTAGAATTAAAGTTACTAGAGAACCTTTATGGAGTAACCTATGAGGTTCTTCAAGGAACTACTAATCTTTACAGTGTAGGCAAGCATTGTAGATCATAGTAGTTGAAGATGTTGATCTGACTAATTTAATCTAGTTGATCTCAGATCACACATCCTACAGTGTAAAGTCACCTTAAGCTACTTTGGTTGATTTTCTGCTAAATTTTATCCAGGCTGCCTGCATTGCCATGACTGATGCCCTGATCAGCTTCTCATTTCGCTCATATATTGCAGACAGTAACTGAAAAAGTTCAACGTGAGACAGGAACTGACCTCCACTGCGACCCTGTCCAAGGTGAACTCTCGGCTGTAGGCTATCGAGGTTCTTTCTGAGGTGGGGCAGGTACAGGAGAGCGTAGGGTTGTTGAGGCAAAAGCGGTCTATCTGGAAAGAAACAGAGGAAGTAAGCGAGTGAGTGATTGAATGAGTGAAAGTTAGAAGGTCATGCTGTCCTTCTAAGAGATGCTTGTACTTACCTGTGGAGTTTCTTAATGAGTTACCCGAGGAACTCCTCGAGGAGTTGGAAATAGTCAGATTAGGGCCAGTGTTGTTTATGGTCTTCAGTTTCTCCAACATTTGAAGCAGTTTGTATGACAAAGCCTCTCCACGTTGCTCAGCTTTTAGGAGCCTCCAGTAAACCTTGCGGAATTGGTCTGGTATGTTATCTAGATCATAAAAGCAGAATAGATTTAGATTTGTCATGTATCCTAAAAAGTACAATGATATGAAATATACCAAGAGTGTAACTTCTACCTATAGGGCAGTTAATATTCTCAGTACTTCAAAACGAAAGTCTGGTTTACATTCTGAAATATGGTGTCATGGATGGATGGACAGTCACTTCGAATTGAATTTGCGGTCTACATATCATCAAGCTAGCCTAACAGCAGGTAGCTAACATTAAATGAAATAATAACAAACACACCGCCATAATGCAATTTCACACCAGGACTAAGGACATACAAACTACAGGAAGCATTACTTTCTTCAAAATCTTGGGAACACTTGGGTTTGACCCTATTATGTGCATATTGTGCAATATGTGCAATAATACTGCTTTTCCTATTGGTGTGTTTTTTTAATCACACAAAAGCTACCAACCAGGCTGACAAACACTTCCTTCAAAAGACATAAGGTCAACCACAGCATGTTTTAGCCCTGCTTATGCTGCATCAATGGCAGCGTTACACACTGCAAGACAACAGGAAAGTGATATCTGCCCTCTTCCGCATACACGAGCTTACAGATACGTGGGACAGACTAGTATAGAGTATAAGATCCTTTCCACCCAGACAGCAGGACCATATCTGCTTCATTGTGCCCAGCCTTGGTTGTGACATCATCATGATGATGCAATCTCCTGACAATAACAATAATACATTCAGATTTAAATGTACTTAAGGGAAAAAAAAACCTTGGGCTTTGTCTTGCAATAACAAAAGGGTACATTGAGGGTGTACCTTATAAGTAAGTGTTTCTTGGTTGTCATTAAAATTATGTTTTCTTGCTTTCAGTCCTGTCTCTTTTGTCACATGTCCATTCATGTTTTCACGTCTTGAGCACCCCCCCATCCTGTATCGCCATTGGTTGTCCACAGGTGTCATTGATCATGTTCACATGTTTTGCAGTTCTCCTTTTCGTCCATAATTACCAGCGAAGTATCACCTGTGTCTCCACAGTGTGTAGCCATAGTGTTGTATTTTATTTCACTTCTACCCTAAGAAGGACAATGGATCAGTCCAGGGGTGGGGCCTATCCTATAAGCGAGTGAGGTAGACAGTCCCCCCGACTGGCTTGAGAGTATTCATCTCGGTCTGAGGGTTGGAGAAAAGCTAGTACCATGTGGTAACTCTATGGTCTGCTGCTACATTTAAATTTACAGCATTTGGCTCTTATCCAGAGTGACTTACAAGGTTATTAGCATTACAGGAGGCCAACATTAGTGTTAGGAGTCTTGCCCAAGGACCCTTATTGGTGTAGCACAGAATGGCTGCCCAGATCGGGAATCAAACCCAGGTCTCCCACATGGGAGCCTAGTGATGTTACCAGTGTACCACACCAACCACATATAACATCATTTGGCAGACGCTCTTATCCAGAGCGACTTACAAGGTTACTGGTATTACAGGAGGCCAACGTAGTGTTAGGAGTTTTGCCCAAGGACCCTTATTGGTGTAGCACAGACCAGCTGCCCAGACCAGGATTGAACCCAGGTCTCTCACATGGGAGCTACAGCAAACAGAATGCTACAGCATTCCTGTACTGTATATTAGTCAGGTCTTTTATATAATTTACATAATTTAAAAATAGATATATTTTTGCTTCCAGTTTTCTTTTGGTTGTCAGTGGAGTTTTCAATAAATGATTGTGTTCACTGTCAAACCCAATACCCACACATTAAACCTACTTTACATTTAAATCACTGTAATTTGGAATTTATTTTCTGCATTAAACCCATTTGTCATCCAAAAAAAGACATCAGCGATTTCCTCAGTTATTACCCGTCACTAAAACAAACATTTCTGGCTTTTATACAGTCTGCGTGACATATTCACGTGGTGTGTTGAGTAATTCAGAGTGACACATCAAGCCTGGCATGAATCGATGACTTTACTACTTGCTTTGAAAGTTCCTCAATATGAAACTGTAGAGGAACCTCTTAAGGTGCTTTGATGAATCTTCTCAGTTAGATCCAAAAAAAGATCCTCTAGGAACCTTAATTCTAATGGTTTCTTCGAGAAATCAGATTTTATACTGAGGAATCCCAAAAGTTCTTCCAGGCACCTCTGTGAGCATTGAGGAACATTTGAGTTCCTGGAGGAGCCCTGAAGTTCTTGGAGTAACTTATGAGGTTCGTCGAGGAATGATGAGCAGCTGAAAGTATGTATATGTGTAAATTAGTATCACTTATTTATCACATATTTATCAAGTACAACCTGAACCCATGCACATCAGTGGCACCCATGACCTTGTTGCTGGTTATCCTTCCTTGGACCACTTTTAGGTAGGTACTGACCGTTGTATACTGGGACACACCCCATACACCCTATAAGACCTGCTGTTTTGAAGATGCTTTTCATTGTTGGAGATGTTATTAGTTTCACCGGTTAGCGGTTTCGTGGTTGTAATGTTATGGCTGATTGGGGTATTATAATATATTTATAGAGTGCCAGTGAAATCATGGCCAGTGTACAATTTGTGTTAAGTTTGCTTAAACAAATTGTACATTTGCACTGCTATTTCCACCACCAGGATTAACCAAAAACTAGGATTTGGGATTGTTATTTACATCTGTAGATGTTCTAAAAGGCTGAAGTCACCAGTGTCCTGTCCTACACCTGTCTGGGGGGTGGGGGGAGGGGTTAGCATGTGTCCAAAAAGGACACAAACAGGTTGATGAGTCACTCTCTGGGGACCACGGCCAGAGAAGAGGACTATGGACAAACTACTGGACATTATGAACGATGCCAGTCACCCTCTGTACACTCTCATCAACAAACCAGAGGAGCCTGTTCAGTGACTTCCCAAGTGCAGGACCCACAGACTTAAAAACTCCTTTGTCCCTCATGCCATCAGACTGTACAACTTCTCTCTGGGGATTGGGCTGAACTATGGCACACCTTGTGGGTGAGCTTTGTTGATGCTGCCTCCACTTTGCTGACTTTCCCTGGGTCAAAACACCTCATAAAGTTCATTCATCAGGAATACTGTAAAGAGTTTTTAAATAGTTTCATCACTATAATACGGCCAATTACTATATAGTAAGTTATTATACTTACTAAGTATACTATAGTTAATATAAAAAAGTGGTCCTAGTGTGTTTTTAATAGTGTTTATGTCTTCTAATTATTCAAAAATGCTAGAAATAGAAGCTGGTGTGTTGAAACATTTGACTGGTAAAATACAGTATTATATTACAGGTATGTATTACATTACATTTACTCATATTTGCATAAAGAAGAGCAGAATTCATTTAGATAAAGAGATTTACAGTACAGCGCTGAGGCCTGCTATATTTCTAGGAATCTAAAATCTAAAAAAATTTCCTTTAGAGCACTGATGTATATATATTAATACACTTATATACAAAGATCACTTTATATCATTACAGTATCATCTGTCAAAAGGTGGGATATATTAGGCAGTCGGTTCCTGAAGTTGATGTGCTGGAAACAGTAACAATGGGCAAGCGTATGGATTTGAGAGATGATGTACAAGAACCAAATTGTGATAGCTAGACAACTGGGTCACTGCAGCTCCAAAGCTCTCTGATCTGATTTCCTGGTGGTTTTAGCATTTTTTTGACGCGTCAGCGTTTCAAAACGAGACTTTCACAATGCATAAATTACCACATCGTGAAGGGGCTTTTCTTCCTGTTTAAGCTTCTAAATCTTCTACAGTGAACACCTACACCTATGACCTTTGTTGTGCATGTCACTAAGACGGGTTTTGCTAATCTAAACTCTAAGATGAGTCAGAATCAGCCTTTATTTATTATCACGTACACGTTCCAGCACTGAGAAACGCTTTTCCTTACGTACCCCAGCTTTTTAGGGAGCTGCTTTCAGAGCACAGGATCAGTCATGATACGGCGTCCCTAGAGCAGAGAGGGTTCATCAAGGGGCAGCATGGCAGTGATGGAGCTTGAACCTCTGACCTTCCGATCAGAAATTCTGAGTCAGCATTGCTCAATGTTCCTTATGTTTCATAATAAAAAGGTTTTATATTCACGTCTCATATTAGACGACGTTTTCTATACACAATGCGAGTCAATATTTCTGTGCTGATATTTACAGTGAATTGAGCAGCCTATGCAAAACATGCCATTAGAGGCTTGCAAATGCATTTCTCTTTATGCACTGACCAGGGTATAATAGAGACTACACTACTGGACACATATGTATATGATATACTGTAGATACTGAACTAATTTACATTTGCGGCATTTGGCAGACGCTCTTATCCAGAGCGACTTACATGGTTACTGGTATTACAGGTAGGACAATATAGCATTAGGAGTCTTGCCCAAGGACCTTATTGGTGTAGCACAGACTGGATTCCCAGAACAGGAATTGAACCCGGGTCTCTCAAATGGGAGCCGATGATGTTACCACTGTACCACACCAACCACCAACTAATGCTTATCAAATACCGTGTACTACGTAGAACAGTCAGTCAGACAGTGATTATCTCACCCGCTTTATTTCTCAGGGTCACGGTTTGTCTGGAGCCCACTTGGAAACATTGGGCGCAGGGCGGGAATACCCCCAAGCAGGTCGCCAGTCCATCACAACGTACCACATACACACACCCCCATTCACTCACACCTAGGGAAATTTAGCACATCCAATCCGCCGACCATGTGTGCAGAGAACACACCAAACTTCTCAGAGCCAGAGCGAGGATTGACGCCAAACCCCCAGATACCTGAAGATGCGTAGCACACACACAATCTGCTACGCAGAACAATTACTTATCATTGATTTAATAGCCTATACAGATATATATATATTCTGTAGTGCACTGTGGAAGGTTTCGAAAATGCCTTCCCTGTCCTTGCCATTTTCTGGTATTTAGGGAGCAGGTAGTAAAAATGCTGGGAATTCCCTGCTGGGTATTTTTAACCACAAAAGTCTCTAGACACAAAAGAATCCAGTACAGCAGGTGGAAACGTCTTCGTGGTGACTTGTTCGAGGTGACAGGAACAGGAATAACCGCTCTTGGCAACAGTGATTAACTGAAAGATGTTGTACAATACACAATATGCCAGACACAGTGGATATACAGTAGTTATATACTGTAGTACATTACACTAGAGTCTTGAATAGGCTAGACTATTGTGTACTGGACTATTGGACATGACAGGGAATTGGATTATACTATATAAGGCAATACCCAGACTGAAGGTATATTTCACACTAACGAAGGTGACGAGTGGACGAGTTAGACAGAAACACCACAAGCAGTCAAACTGGTACAGTCTGGTCAAACTGGTAGACCATTTTCATTGGGTGTAAAGACGTTTTGCAGCTTCTTTCTAAAGTGACAAACCAACAAACATTTAGGAATGTCTCGGTGTGTTAAGCTGCCCAGTATGGAGCCGTAATTCATAAACGGCTTTCTTACCATCAACACCAGGTGGCAAAGATCCATGTGGCTTTGTGGAGATGGTTTACCAGTTTGACCAGTTGCGATTGTTCAAATATAATACAGGCTTATATTTAAGTAATACAAAAATAATAACATATTATCATTATTGTCATAAATTTAACGTATAAAGCGCCTTTCTTAATCCCAAGTATGCCCAAAGCAATATCGCATGTCTACAGGTAAATCACAGACGTGCTGATGTTCAGTATAACAGGCATGACTGGGAGAGTGATACACTCTAGGAGACATTTCAGACATGGTATGGTTACATGTTTTGTTTGGCCTCTCTCTGGCCATAGTGTTGCTATGTTGCTATGCTAACTGTCTGACACCTTGTAGTAGGTGTCGTAATGGCTTAAATGTAATAAACTATCACTAGGTTTAGAACAGACAAACAGTGTGATATGAACAGTGCCACGTTATACTTTCATATTGGAGCGCCATTACACTTTAGACAATTAGTTGGATACTGGAACGCCATTAGACCTGAACTAACTGTTGGACAATTGGATATATTAGAAGAAGCCTTTTGATGTCAGATACTGTATATCGCCCCTGGACAGTTAAGGGCCTTGCTCAAGGGCCCAAAAGAGGCAGATTGGCAGTGCTGGAGCTTAAACCTTCTGATCAGTAACCCAGAGCCTTAACCGTTGAGCCACAACTGCCCCAGTATAGTGCTCTAGGTAATACTGAGTACCTTGGTATAGCTTGGAGTACTGAACATGTAAAGCAGCACTTTACTAAAGTGCCAGAAAAACTGGTACAAAAAAAAACAAAAAACAAAACCTGGTACAGATTGGTGGTCGCTCAGTAATATGACACGGTTTAATAGTTGGCATACCATAGGACCCCTGGTACATCTACAAACGCCTCCGACAGGTCAACAATGTGTGCCTCCTTTCTAATGATTTATACCTGTTCATGTCCTGCATTCAGTCTGATGGGTTTGGCCTCTTCCAAAAGGACAGAACACATCAAGAAAGGCCAAATTATGGCTAGAAGAACACTTATATGAGTTTGTGGTTTTTCCATCTCCAACCTTAACATTATCAAACACATCTTGGATACCACGCAACGTATGGTGTTCATTGAGTACAGAATATTTCCACAAGCTCTTGGAGTCAATGCCTTATATGGGACCTACTAAGTATTAGACTGGTGTACCTGTATTTCTGGCACTTCAGTATACATAGGGTACTCGAAAACTAGACATCCTCTGTGGCACACTAGACCTCCTAGGCTGTATCAAGTGGCAATAAATTAATTACACTAAGGTTCAAAGATTGTCGCTTTGCACTGGTCCTGTAAGTTGTTGCCCTGGTAAGCGCTGGTCAGAGCTTCATCTAGACACCCTGAAGTGAAACTACAGCCTGTGAAGAGTCGTAATTAGCGTACAACTTCCCCCATAGGCTAATCTATCACATCTAATCCACACGTTCCTACACTGAAAAAGGCCTACTCCTAAAACCGCACACTGTGTTGACTATTACACAGCACAGACAACCGTGTCACACATACGTCACACACCTAACCTTGGCTAGGTCCTTTAGAGCTTCATGTAGACACTCTGAAGTGAAACTATAGCCTGTGTACAGTTCGAAATATGAGACTTCCTCTTAAAGGTTAATATAGCACATCTAATCTACGTGCTCCTACAGTAAAGCCAACGCCTAAAGCCACACATTCCCGCATACTACCAGGTCTATGTTCCATAGCACCTTGCATGGCAGCCTATCGATATCATCGATTATCGTTAAGATCTGCTGACTAAGGTGCGAAGGGCAAAACCTCAAACTCACACGAGTGTTCCTGTAAACGTGATTTGGCATCTCTAGACGTGTGGTGGCGCATTGTCCTGCTGAAAGTCTAAAGCCATCAGAATGAATGTAGGATATTTACAGGTGTAATTCCTCACACATTAGCGTTTACCTGTCAGAGACATTTTTTTAGACTGAACTGTTTACCAGGGGTCCCATAGAATGGCAAGTACTCACACTGTATAATAGTATTGAGCCACCACCAATCTGTACTACATTTTTTTAATGGTCTGTACGAGTTTCTCCAGCAGTTTAGTATCTACACACACACACACACACACACACACACACACACACACACATATATATATATATATATGT
>JAOVVF010064431.1:0-15804 GCA_028565595.1 Duopalatinus emarginatus
TGTGTGTGTGTGTGTGTGTTTGTGTGTGTGTGTAAACAAGCTTTAAGCTTGTGAAATTATCTTCTTAGAATCTCTTTGCATGTATTAGTTGCAGGGAGGACGACATTAGGGTCGTCACTGAGCTGCAAAGAAAATGATGACATTTTCTAAAGGACAGTAAGTGCCTATTATGTATTCTTTAAAAGCATGTGTAAAGTGCAATATGGTTTATTTTTAGCAATGTTATGAAATGCACTTACATTAAGTATATATATATGTATATATATATATACATATATGTATATATATATATATATATATAAATTTCTCATCAGCTTTGAGAACTGTCTGTTTACTTATCAGATGCAGTTGTAACAAAAGTTCTCTTCACCTGTCAGTGCTTTTTTTTTGTCAGTGCCTGATCTGTGTGTATCAGTCATCACACTTTCAGATAAATTATAAATGTGGCCACAGTGTTGGTCTAATAACATTCAGGATAGAGGGTAAAAGTGCGTTATGTGCTTAAATGGCCTGGTTATGGAGCCTGCTACATCGACAGTCCCCCAGACTGACCTATCATTAACTACTACACCTCAGTAATCAGAGCCGTGTTGACATTGGATAGGCAAATAGAGTTCTTTAATTAAAAAAAACTGGATATGTAGTCAGACTCCAAGCTGTGCTGTTGTGACAGTAACACAAACACATATCACACCTTCTCAGAAAGCCAATTAATTTACTGCTAACTGGAACGAAGCCGAATTTCAGCCTGACTGTGTTTTAGACGTGATAATATATTATTTAGACAGATTGGAATTTTGGCATGTAAGTCCCTGAAGGGTTACATTAGTATTACATTAGGAATGATGTGTGTCCTAATTGGAATTATTAGTATTTATTACAATAGGTTGTAATATTGGTGGAGTCTTATTAGACGTAAGAAGTCTAAATCTGATGCAAGCTACAAGCTTGACTTTAAAGGCTGCTGGTCAATTGAAATCCCCAGTAATGAAAAAAAACCTGTAACCTTGGAGGAGTGAACTGCAGGCATTCACTTTGAAAAGCGTAGAAGTCTATAAGCAGGCTCTGAACATGGATGAATTTTTTTTTCAGCATAAATTTTGACGTATCAGTTGAACTTCTGAAATTCGGCTGTTCTGCACAGTGTATTGATCCCGATTTTAGCCTGTCTGTCAGTGGAAAGAGACGTCCACTGAGCATTCGAGAGGTGGTTTCTTCTGAGTACAGCACTGACACTAAAATGGGAGTGTGTGTGTATGTGTGTGTGTGTGTGTTTGTGCAGCTGGTGGAAGTGGATTACAATTCTAAGAAAGGCATTTAGAAAGATGCAAGGATAAAAAAAATAGTGATGCTTCTACTACTGGGTTTTCTGTCCAAATGCTTACATACAGGTCACAATTACAAACTTGTGGGGCAGATTTCTCGCTAAGTACTTATTGTGTTGTAAAATTGTAGTTCAGCTTGGGCACAGTCTTTATTATGATACCTAAAGTAATGAAAACAAAAAGCTACGTAGTGTACAACAACTGTTATATGACTAATAGGCAGGTCGGGAGAGCATCAGACTTTTAATCTGAGGGTCCAGGGTTCAAGTCCCTGTTCAGGCATTGTGCAGCCATGGCCTAGTGGTTCGGGAACGGGTCTTGTGACCGGAAGGGTCCCAGGTTCAATCCCCGCACAGAGCAATACATGACTGAGGTGCCCATTGAGCAAGGCACCTAACTCCTACCCACACACACCCCCAGCCCCCGCCAGCTCCGGGCAAATGTGTTTACTGCCCCTAGTGTGTGTGTGATTTACTGCATGGATGGGTTAAATCTGGTCACATTCCTCTGTGTGCAAGCACAGTAGGCGAATAATTCACTTTCACAACTGACAACTACTGACCTACTGTGCTTGCAGTTTGACCCCCAGTGAAGTGAAACACATTGTAGTAAGTTTACTACACACACTAGGGAGAGTAAACAGACTTACCCAAAGCAGTGAGCAACCCTATTCAGGACACCCAGGGAGCAGTTTGGGGAGGGGAGGAGGGGTAGTTAGGTGCACTGGTCAAGGGCACTTTGTAGTGTCTTGTCAGCACACGGGATCGAACTAGCAATCTCTGACTGAACTGGCCCCAGAAACATCGCCATCTAGGGATCTGTCCTGTCAGCAGAGCTGCGGTGTTTATCATTCAGTCCGTCACCTTAGTGAACTAGCTTGCTAGTAGGTATAGCGAGCTTCTTGTTCACGCAAGAATCGTGTCAGATGGCTTTAAAAAAGTAGGTGTGTGTTCATTTTTTTATTTAACCTTTTATGCGGAATTCCTGAAACCACATGAGTAGAGTGGGAAATGCACCTGTCATTTTAATAATAGTTAACCATTGGGATAAATGGGACAGCTATGAGAAATGGGCTTGATTTTTGCTCCATTTTTAGTAAAAGAATAATAATCCACTTGTCTGTGTGACTTGCTGTTTAGTTAAATCTGCCTGACTGTTCCCATAACACCAGAAGTGCACCATTGTACAGGCATCAATGACAAAGCGAGCCTTAATCACATCTCCCAAGTAGGCGTTCTGCTGGAAATGACATATCTGGCAGGCTTTGAAGCAATCACCCACTCGTATATTCACATTTTAGTGCAGGGATTGAAGAATATAGATCTCGGGGTTTATTTGTAGAGTCGACAAATTACTCCAGTAATCCTGTGTGACTCACTCCTTTGAGTTATTACAGTAAAAGCAATTATATTGTTGTGCTGTTTTCCAAAATGTGCAATAGATTATGGATCATCTGTAATGTGAAAGCAAAAATAGGCAAAAACGAATGAATTGTCGTTTATGAAAGGATCTGAGCGTTCTTTAAACTCTCTGCTACTTCGTATCTGCTCATAAACATGTATTCCTGAGCTTACCGAGACAAAACGAATGGATTATTTGATGCTAAATGGATAGCAGGCTTTTCTTGATGCTTAATATATTCATGTTCACTTGTTAGTCATTGCTGTTATCGTATTAATATATTAAACTGCTTTTATTTAAAGTGTTTTTAAACACATTCGGCTGTGAAAAGCCCTTGTTTAAGTCTTATCAAACCCATTATAAAGTACAAACATGACAAATAAATTATTAAATCATATTTGTTACCATAAACAAATAATAATTTGTTAATAAACAAACCATAATTTTTATTTTCTTTATTTTTTTAAAGTCGGCAATAAGTCGTTATATTACAGGGTGGGCCATTTATATGGATACACCTAAATAAAATGGGAATGGTTGGTGATATCAACTTCCTGTTTGTGGCACATAAGTATATGGGAGGGGGAAAACTTTTCAAGATGGGTGTTGACATTTTGAAGTCGGCCATTTTGGATCCGACTTTATTTTTTCCAATGGGAAGAGGGTCATGTAACACACCAAACGTATTGAGAATTTCACAAGAAAAACAATGGTGTGCTTGGTTTTAACGGAACTTCATTCTTTCATGATATTCATGATGCATTCTTTCCCATATACTAATGTGCTATGCGTAAATTAAATATTGTAAATTATGACTGGATCTTCTATGAGATGCATTCATGATGCATTCTTTCCCATAGACCAGACGGCCCAACCTCCAATCCCCACACACATCAGTGAGTCTTGAGCTGCATCCAAAATGGCATACTCCTATACTAGTTAGTATGCAAATCTAGTATGCGACACGATGTAGTGCGTCCGAATACCTAGTATGTATCAGGGAGTATGTGAAAGGTTCTCAGGTAAGACATTTGTTACTACACTTCCCAGCACAATATCCAAGCCTGACGTATCCCATAATTCGCTGCAAGCGAGCTGTAAATGAGACGGAGAGAATTTATGATTATTAATGTAGGCTGAGCTGAGGTAACATTTTGTAATTACAAACAAAATTTAAAGTGAATTAAAAGTGAAACTATAAATAATTGTGTTGTGACTTCTTAGGTCAAAGGCTGTTGGTAAGACGGCATATCAAGTGCATACTACACGCTCGCATACTAGAAGTGTATACTAGTTTAGCGGTTAAGCATTATGTACTTGCTCCAAGCTAGTAGCTAGTAGGCTAGTAGCTAGTATTCAAGTATGCCATTTCAGACACAGCTTTGGTCTCCTGTTGCCCTGTCACTGGTTCACTGGCTGTTCTTCTGTGGACCACTGTGGACCAGGACACACTCCACAAGACCTGCTGTTCTGGAGATGCTCTGACCCAGACGTCACCCTTAATCCTTGTCAAACTCACTCAGATTTTCATTTCTTACTATTTTTGCTGTTTCAAACACATCAACTTTGAGAACTGACTGTTCACCAGCTGTCTAATATACAGTACTACACCCTGTAACAGGTGCCAGTGTAATGAGATAATAATGTTATTCACATCACCTGTCAGTGGGAATAATGATGGCTGATTGGTGTAGATCAGAGGTATTTCATTAATTTTCAATCGGGTCCAGTTAGAGACAATTTCCTCAAGACGAGGAAACATCATAATGTCTAAACTGCAATGATTCAAAACTATATCCTTTATATTAAAGTAGCCTAAATTTATATCAAAATTTTATGTCATTAACAACTAAATATCAAATCAAATTACAGAACAATTACAATTTAATATATTTTAATAATATTTATAGTCAGTTTTCACAATGAAGTAGATGAATAAATGTTTTTAGTTTCTGTGGGTTAAGATCTGAGTAGGTATGATTATTTTCTGTCTCCTGAGATCAGACTTAAGTGGGTCTGATTATTTTCTGTCTCCTGAGATCAGACTTGAGTGGGTCTAATTATTTTTTTTGTGTCCTGAGAACAGATGTGTGTGTGCATGATTATTTTCTGTCTCCTGAGACCAGACTTGAAAGGGTCTGATTTTTTTTGTGTCCTGAATTCAGACTTGAGTGGGTCTAATTATTTTTTTGTGTCCTGAGAACAGATGTGTGTGTGCATGATTATTTTCTGTCTCCTGAGATCAGACTTGAGTGGGTCTAATTATTTTTTTTGTGTCCTGAGAACAGATGTGTGTGTGCATGATTATTTTCTGTCTCCTGAGATCAGACTTGAATGGGTCTGATTTTTTTTTGTGTCCTGAGATCAGACTTGAGTGGGTCTAATTATTTTTTTGTGTCCTGAGATCAGTCGTGAGTGTGCAGGATTATTTTCTGTCTCCTGAGATCAGACTTGAGTTGGTCTGATTATTTTCTGTCTCCTGAGATCAGACTTGAGTGGGTCTAATTACTTTTTTGTGTCCTGAGATCAGACGTGAGTGTGCATAATTATTTTACTGTCTCCTGAGATCAGACTTGAGTGGGTCTGATTATTTTCTGTCTCCTGAGATCAGACTTGAGTAAGTCTGATTATTTTCTGTCCCCTGAGATCAGACTTGAGTGAGTCTGATTTTTTTTGTGTCCTGAGATCAGACGTGAGTGTGCATGATTATTTTACTGTCTCTTGAGATCAGACTTGAGTGGGTCTAATTATTTTTTTGTGTCCTGAGATCAGACGTGAGTGTGCAGGATTATTTTCTGTCTCCTGAGATCAGACTTGAGTGGGTCTAATTAATGGTTTGTGTCCTGAGATCAGACTTGAATGAGTCTAATAATTTGTTTGTGTCCTGAGATCAGACGTGAGTGTGCATGATTATTTTACTGTCTCCTGAGATCAGACTTGAGTAGGTCTGATTATTTTCTGAGATCAGAAAAAAGCTCAGTTTTCTCTGTTTCTCTGTTTAGAGCACCGCCATGTAAATGAACTTTTCACCAACTCCGTGTGTTTGTGTGACTGAGTGAGTGACTCGGTCTACCGCGGTCATCATAATACACACATCTGAGAAGCATCACGTGTGATTCAGACAACACATGCGATTGGTCTACTACACCTACACTGTAAATGGTAGAAAAGTGATAATACTCAATATTTTACTGGTTATAGTCCTCGGTCCAGATAGGACAACGTCTGGGTCCGGACTCAGAACACAGTCCGCCTGTTAGTGACCTCTGGTGTACATGTATGTCATAAACAAATGTTTTATCTTATTTCCATGGGCAGAGAACTGAGTCAGAATAAATTCCACCAGTTTTTTTTTCATTGTTCATTTCAAGCTCCAGCTGTTTTTACCTCCTGTGGAGTTTTGTTGGCATCATTATATGCAAATGAACTTTCTTTGGATCAGGATTTGCACTTGTGCACTTGGCTGATCAACATTCACACACTTGAAACCAAACTCGTCGTTTCTGAAACAGAATTTGGTTTGTCTTGTACAGACCTTTACACACACACACACAAAAAAAAAACTCCAGTGTTTGTAGACAATCCAGGATCTGTAAATAGGAGACAAACATAGATTCAGCCTGAGTCATCATCAACAGTTGAGTCAATCTGCATGTGCTTTTTTTTTTCAGGGAAGCACAGAGGGGAGAGGTTCAGTTTGATTGAGTGTTAAGCTCAAATATGAATAACCACTCACCTATAAATTAGAGCATTCAGAGCAAAATGCAGAGAATGGATCAGTAAATGACAGAAAATAACAAAAATCAAGAGGCAAGAGAACATAGCACACAATAAAATAGACCCAATGTTAGCTATTTTAGTAGCTATTTTAAGCTCACATTGGCAAAACAATACAGACGCCGCTCCCGTTTTTGTGCAGAATTAAACCTGTCTGTCTTTTTGTTCAATGTGCCTGAGGCCGTTTTTTATTTCCGATTAATTACTGTTACCGACTTTGTTAAGGTTTTGGATTATAATATCTGGTTTTATCTCTACTAGTCTGTTTGCACATCATTTGACCTTCTTGAGTCTGATTTTTAGACTGTGCTTTTTCTAATAAATACCTGTGGATAATTGTACCAAATGTCTGTACACTCCATATTATAATAACCAGTCGAAATAATCAGGCCTATTAGCCTACATACAGTAAATGATTCATTAAAAGATGTCATTGAACGATGTCTATTGTGATCTTTCTAAACATTAGAAATAAACTGTCCAGCATTGGTGTTTAAAGCATTTAGCGGTTCAGTAAAGTCAATAAATATATAACATAATTTTTTTTCAATATTCATATACTTCTTAAATGCTTATCTAGACTATCCACTGTCACACAAAAGACATAAAAAACACAACACTGCACTGACATTTAAGTAAGATGATGCACAGGTAATGAACCTGCAGAGCAGCGTCTCTTAAACTGCCATTATTGCTATTGTAAGTGATGTGTTATATCAGCATTTTAAGTAAATTGGGCCAATCATAAGACTAAAACAGTCTAAAAGTCTAAAAGAGAAGAATTACATGACCATTTACCATCATTTTCTCCTCCCTTTGCTGCCCAAACATCCCTCTTCATTTACATTTATGGCATTTAGCAGACACTCTTATCCAGAGCGACTTACAAGGTTACTGGTATTACAGGAGGCCAATGTAGTGTTAGGAGTCTTAACCAAGGACCTTTATTGGTGTAGCATAGACTGGCTGCCCAGCCCAGGAATCGAACCCAGGTCTCTCACATGGGAGCCAATGATGTTACCACTGTACCACACCAACCAATCTTCATGGTCCAGTTCTTCACATTGTCCAAAGACAAACCCCCACACGCCTCATGGAGGTCCTTCTCATGTCTGGACCAACTCTGTCACCATGGTCCTCACTTTCTGCAAGGCAACATCAGTTAACAAGAATAAGAAAATTGCTGGACAAGTATAAACAGGACAGGCTATGTGAAATTTATATATCTTTATTGAATGGATTAAACCGTCACCCTTTAATGAGATCCTCACACACAGAGATCCATATCGGCAGAACAAACCAGTCTTCACCTCATTTCTGTGAGTAATCAGGTGAGGTTATTTCCCTTGGGGAAAACTCCAGGCTGTACAATTCAATCAGCTGCTGCAACAACCAAAGTGGAAAACAAACAGGTTTAGGGTTAAAGGACTTTCTCCTCACCCACGCACTGTATCCGGCACTGACATGGACATTTCATTTAAATCTCATCTATTGGATTCATTTTTCCCCAGAGATTCTGCTCGGTTACTATTTAAAGCCAAGGTCTAAACTGTTCTGCTTGGATATTACACAGGATTTCATTCATATGTGTAAATAATGGCCCAGAGTGAAATTAAATCACGTATACACCGAAGTGCCAGAAATCCTTGTACAGACAAGCCTAAAGCAAAATACATAGGCTGGTAGTGGCTCCATAACAATATAGGAGTTTGTTTAGCTGGCATTCCATGGGATCTCTGGAAAACATCTACAAACATCTTTGTGTGTCACATTTCCAATGAGTTACACCAGTTTGTGTGCTGTATTTATTCTGACAGGTTTGTCCCCTTCTAACAGGACAATGCACCACCACACACATCTAGCGACACCAAATTAGTTGCTGGTGTGGTACAGTGGTAACATAATCAGCTCCCATGTAAGAGATCTGGGTTCGGTTTCCAGTCTGGGCAGCCAGTCTGTACTACACCAATAAGGTCCCTGGGCAAGACTCTTAACACTACATTGGCCTACCTGTAATACCAGAATCCTTGTAAGTCGCTCTGAATAAAAGCGTCTGCTAAATGCCATAAATATAAATTATGGTTAGAGGAACACTCATCTGAGTTTGCGGTTTTGCATTTTCCATCTAAGTCACCAGATTGCAACATAATTGTCCACGTCTGGGATGTGGCCTAGTGGTTAGGAAAAATGTCTTGTGACTAAAAGATACCAGGTTGGAGCCCAACACAGGGCATGACACGACTGAGGTCTTGACCAAGGCACTTAAGTCCTTTAACTGCTCCCCAGGCGCTGTGGTTTGGGGCTGCCCCCCACTCCGGGCATGTGTGTTCACTGGTGTGTGTGTTTCACGGCACAGATGAGTTAAATGCGGAGGTCACAGTCCTCTGTGTGCAGGCAAAGTAGGCAATTAGTTCACTTTCGCATTTTCTGAAACCCTACACCTCAGAATACATTACCGTTGCGAACCGTTTTGCAGGAAGTATGTTGTTCATTGCCTTCCGGATATTCTCACAGACTGATGGAGTCCATGCCTGATTGATTTTTTTTGGCACCTAAACCTTAATGTCTCTGCAAACTACCACAAAACTTATGGATGTAAATATTTAGTACCCCAGAAAAGGAGACTCAGTCAGCAGTGGTGATTAATTATAAATAAAGACTCTCTCATATTTGTATGCAGAGAGAGTTTCTCAGAACTGTGATCTTTTTGTTTTGAACTGTATGGCCCTTATACTTGAATAGACATCATATCAGAACATTTCTGGTGAACTGGTGAACATGTACAGCCTGAGCTGTACAACAGCAGTTTCAACACAGCAGACGCAAATAACACTAGTATGTCAAGTACAAGAGAAATGCACATATTAACATATGACAACAGCAGAATGTCATTAAAGGATGACTGTTTAATCCACTCATTAACGATATCTTGTGAAAACGGTTGATTTCACTGTCCTGTTTATAATTATCCAGCAATTTTCTTATTCTTGTTAATAGATGCTGCCTTGAAGAAATTTATTACCATGGCGACAGAGTTGGTCCGGAGATGAGAAGGACCTCTAAGAGGAGCTTAAATGCTTCTGACAGACCTCCAGCTCAGAACTCGTAGATGTTGTCTGGGAGTTTGTCTCTGCGCAACATGGAGACGCTGAAACAGAGACAACACTGCGGTCAGTAGACGCTGAGAAAATGATGGTTAATTGATATATAATTTTCCTTCTCTACTCTGATTTTACTGAACAGCCCAATTAGGCTAAACTGCCTAAACTGTTGGAAAACACAACACCAGGATATCTGTATCTGTCGTGCCAAGTCTGCTATTGTTTTAGCAAATATTTATTAATCTCGGGCAAATTCAGCCTTGAAAATTGGCAACAATGTCATCTTTGAAAATGGCTGGAAAAACAGGAAAAAGCCTCTTCATTATGTCAACACACACACGTCACTTAAAATCGTTCTATTTTTATACTGATAGGTATGATGCTTCTCTATAATTGGATGAACCATCCTGGAGGTCGTTGTCTATCAGATGTTATACACAGCCTTCACAAATGAGCTGGACTCTGGCCTGAACTGGTCTGGGAAAAATAAAAAACAGGGATCAGACCAAACAAAATAGGGCATTTAAAGAGATGTCGCTCTGCAGCACTGTTTCCACGGCATCATTTCACTCTAATGTTGTGTTTTTGTCATGTCTTGTTTGTGACAGTGTCTCACAGATGAAGCCTGAAGAAAAAATACATATATGAATATTGAGATCTATTATATGTGCTGTTAATCACTGTGTTAAACCACTGACTCAGTATTAACTAATGGTGCAAAAGTGATGTGAGTTAACGACAGACAGAATGTTGATTTTAATGATTGTTGGTGTCTAGATGTGTTTGTCTTTGTGTTTCCTTGTAGTCTTGTTTGTTCGTATGTTTGTCTTTTTTATGTGTTTCTGTATCAGGGAGGGGGCGGTGCTTGTGTATATGTTTTTATCAACACAAGTGGATTTCTATAAATGTAAGATGGGTTTTTAATTATTATTATATTATCATAAATTATTATTATTATCATTATTTTGTATTTTGTTTGTTAAATTGGAAGAAAAAAAAAAAACCCTAAAGCGAAGACCAGAACTTGCTGCCAATGTTATCACTGTATTTCATTGTGATTATTGCTCCTGCTTGGAAATAAAAAATAAATAAATTCATAAATTAAAAAAAAAAAAGTAAAAATGTAATGATGGCTTACTATCTGGGTCGGTCTACATTCTCCCCTGCCAGAATCCATTCAGTTGCCGATCATCATTAACAGCTAAAACATTGGCAATAAATTAAATAACCAGGAACGATCTGTGGTCTAATATATCAACCATGTGTATGTAATATTCTCTGAATAAACTGTGCATATGCACATTTTTATGAATACGGTCTGATTTATCATGATGATGTGTGTATATGTAGAACACTGTAGTGTAATTACAGGGAAACATAATACAAGCAGCTGTCATAAATGAACAGAGTATTGCTGCCTATGGGGCCCCTAACAAGATGTAGTATATGTAATAAAGTATAAAGTGTAAAGATGCCTACATTAAAGACTGGAATGATGAATACAACAGCCTCACATGCCTTGTTTGATGATCTCTCACACTTCTGGAAACTTGTTGCCGAGAGTCATGAGTGGCTAATCAGTCGATGTTGTTTGTTTGCTGCAGGTTTGTTGATCTCGACATGAACTTGTCTTGTTTTTTTATAGATGCCAACAAAAAAAAAGCAGCACAACATGCATACACAAGTGAAGGGTTTTTTAGCCGTGGGCATATTTCAACATGGCCTGGCAATTCCCAACCATCTATTACACATGTCTTACACGCATCCATATGCCGTTACATTTCTAGCGGAAATTTACTAGCATGATAAAACTGGGGTTCGATGGCACACACCTAGATGTTCAAAATATTCATTTTAAAGGATAGTTGTTTACAGTGTACACTATTTATGCAAAAAGTAATAAATGAGACCCCAGCTGTGAATAACATAACATGCAAAAATGTTATGATACATACAGTGACGTGCCAAAAGTCACCGGACAGGAACTATCATGTAGCACAAGTCCCCTCAAGTCCAACAAAGTGTAGCACCTCGACATGGTATTGATTCCACATCTGGACTGAAGACATCTGGAGGAATGTTGATTTCCACCCACAACTCAGTGATATATGTAGATGAGGATTCAGGGGCATTCTGGTCAGTCTTCTACTTTCATATCCCATGGAGGCTATGGAATACTGCACTGACCTGTGGGAGATTTGTGTGGTCCCTCCTGCATTGAATGTGTGTGTCACTTCTAGCCAGACACCGCAAGTCACAATCATTAAGCACCCCTGGGCAGCCATTGTGCTGTCCACTGTGGATAGTAATGCCTTCTATGACATATTCCTGGTACACATGTGACACTGTGGCTTGAGGAATGGAATGTCCCATCCATTTGGTACACACTATCATGCCTCGTTTGATAAGTCATGTAACCTTGCTATTAGCACGCTAGCCAGTGTTTAATCACAATCAGAAGTACTTTATTGATCCCAGAGGGAAATTACACGTGTTACAGTTGCACCCTTTTATAAAAGTATAAACACTCAATAATGTAAAATAAAGAGAAATCAATAGAAATTAGACAGCATCCTCCTCTCCGACACTGCTGTCAGTGAGTCCAGCTCCACTCCAACAACATCACCAGACTTGTGGATCAGTTTGTTGAGTCTGTTGGCATCTGCCACCTTCAGCCTGCTGCCCCAGGATGCAACAGCATATAGAGGATAGTGCTCCACCACAGACTCATACAAAATCCTGAGCATAGTCCGGCAATGTCCAGCGCCTCAAAAAAATAGAGAAGAGTTTATCCATTCTTGTATAAGGCATCAATGTTCTTAGCCGACTCCAGTTTATTGTCTATGTGTACTCCCAGGTACTTGTAGTCCTCCACAATGTCCACACTGACCCCCTGATGGACACAGGAATCACCGGTGCCTTGTCCCTCCTCAGGTCCACCACCAGTTCCTTTGTCTTTGTCACATTGAGTTCAAGATGGTTCAGCTCACACCATGCGACAAAGTCCTTCACCATCACCCGGTATTCGTCCTCCTCACCCCTGCTGATACATCCAACTATTGCTGAGTCATCAGAAAACTTCTGAAGATGGCAGGTCTCTGTGCAGTAGCTGAAGTCCGTGGTGTACAGGGTGAAAAGGAAGGGATAGAGGACAGTTCCCTGTGGGGCTCCAGTGTTGCTAACCACTCTGTGTTGTAGGCATACATACTATGGTCTGCCAGTCAGCTAGTCAACAATCCAGGACACAAGGGGTGTGTCTACTTGCATCCCTTTCAACTTGTTACCCAGAAGAGCAGGCTGAAGGGTGTTGAATGCACTGGAGAAATCAAATAACATAACCCTTACAGTACTAGCTGGCTGGCTTGTCCAGGTGAGTGTAGACTCGGTTTATCAGGTAGATGATGGCATCCTCAACTCCCAGGCGGGGCTGATAGGCGAACTGGAGTGGATCAAGAAATGGCTGAACCATGGACTGAAGCTGATCCAGGACGAGCCTCTCCATCATTATGTGAGACGTCAGTGCCACTGGTCTGTAGTCCTTGACATCACTGGGTTGCGGCGTCTTCGGAACAGGAACAACGAAGATGTCTTCCACATCACCGGGACCCCTTATTTTGAAGACATGGTGCAGTACTCCACAAAGCTGGGTGGCATAGGCTTTAAGTACCCTGGGGGAAAACCCATCAGGGTCTCTTCAGCTGTCTTCTCACCTGATCAGCAGTGAGACTTACTGTAGAGGTGATGGATGAGTGAGGGGTGGAGGTGTGAGGTGGGCTATCACAGGAGGGGAGCAGGCTGAGGACGAGCAGCAGAGGAGTCAGGATGGTTTAGCCTCACTCGCAAGATAAACACCTCACAAGACTGTGTGCTTTCTTTAAAACATCAGGTCCCACTTAATTAATATAGAAGGACACTATCAAGGACACTCATGCATTGGTCCACAGGTAGTGTTAAAGCCAGGGCTGGGTACAGTGCATAGGTGAAGAGAAAGTCCCAGAACGCCAGACCTCCTTGTTTTCCAGACTGGATGTTAAGGCAGGTGATTGAATTGAGTTGCTTTGAGTTTTCCCCAAGGGAAATAAATTCAGTTAATTACTAAGAAATGAGGTTTGCGTTCCTCCTCTGCTACAATGAAACGTGGTGAATAATAGGTCCAATCTCAGACTTAAATAACTGATACAGATGCACATATATAACAGTAGTATATGACTGAACGGTGACTGCAGTGGCTATGAACAGTTTCAGTCTCCATCTCAGTTTCAGTCTCCATCAGTGAACAGCTGATAAATTCAACAAATCAGGTTTGCTCTTTCTTCTACACACAGGCACAGGGATAAAGGAGATTATTTATAATCACATTATCCATGTCACCCAGTTGAGGACAGGTTTACTTTTAAATTTGGTTTCTCTCAAGGTTTTCCTCCTCTCTTCATCTCAAGGGGTTTTTCCCTCACCATTATCAACACTTCAAGCTTTGCCAGATGTATGAAACCTTTTCCTAACCTTTAAAATGTAGGAACCTTTGGGGAACATTCACTGCGGTTGTATTAATATTTCAAAAACCACTACAATACAAGAAACATTTGGCAAACCTTAAGACAACACTAACCATAGGAACCATAGGAAAACCATACACTCAGACCTCCATAATGGTATAGGGTTTGTTTATCTGACATTTCATCGGACCCCTGGTACATCTACAAACGTCTCTGAAGACTGTGTGCCTCCTTTCTGAAAAGTTACACCCGTTCATGTCCTGTATTTATACTTATGGGTTTGGCCACTTCCAACACTCATCTGAGTTTGGGGATTTGCCATTGCCACCAGAATGCAAGTCACCAGATCTCCAAACTGTAGATCATTCTGCAGGATGTATGGTGTTCTACAGAACTACAGAATATTTCCACAAACTCATGGAGTCCATACCTACTATGTACACTGTAAAAATAGTAGTAGTCCCTTGAAGAACCTTATACTGTAGGTTACTCTAAGAACCTAGCGGCTTCTCCAAGACTTCAACCAGGTGCCTGGTAGACCTTTTGTATAAAATCTGGTTCCTCAAAGAACCCATTAGAATTAAGGTTCCTAGAGGATCTTTATTTGGATATAACTGAGAAGGTTCTGCAAAGCACCTTAAGTTTCAAACTAAAGGGACCTTCAAAAGTTCCTCAAGCATCTTCTTCTTTTAACAGTGATATTGGACTGGTGTCTGTACTAGTTTTGTACTGTACAGGCACTTCAGTGTATAACAGATTTTATATTTCTGCTGTTAAAAAATATTAAACTGCATCTGTTCAGGTGAATGACTTGTTTTTTACATGAACCATTCTTTCAAAAATTCTGAGAAACTTATATCTATAATAAACCTTTTGCTTAGTGACCTTCCAGGAAATTGTGACCACCTTTAAATAATAAATAATATAAACTATTGGTAAAACAAACAATGTTAAAGGTCAAGTTTGCACATAGGTGTAGAAGCTATAGCACTACACCTTCTTCATAACTCTTTCAGTGTTACCCCAAAGGCCAGCATCGGTTCTCTGTGATCCTGATGGTTAAATTAAGAGAACTCCTACTGAGGCTAGCGGCAGGGACATGAACAGTTCAATGCTGTGGCCTTCAGATCAATTGCCTCCCCAGACTGAGCTACAGAGAATATCGACAGGTTGCTAAATAAATAATTCAGCAGTAAGAACACTGCTACACGACACACCATCCTCTTCCTAAATGCTCATTAAACATTTCACAGATGGTTTAAAAATATTGTGACAATCTTCTTATAATCTATATCATTGGAACAGATACTGAGAAGACTTAATCGACTCTTTATGACACTGGATGCAATTTAAGCTATGATTTACAACCAGGGTTTCTTCCTACTGCTGGTACAATCATGTTGTGTCAAGCCTGGAAGGGATTTCTTTCTATAACCAGTAAACAAGTGTTTAATGGTTCGTAATTAAAGGAAACGCTTTTTTGTTGTTGTTGAAAAGGAATTTATGTTCAGTTATTCAGTATTCATGTAATATTCATTGTAGCATCAGTTAACAGCAGTTTGTGTGTATTGTAAGCATGCTGCCTTCTTAGCTAGCTAGTTAACGACTTGCTAAAACCCACTTTCTATTTATTTTATTTTATTTTATTTTATTTTATTTTATTTTATTTTATTTTATTTTATTTTATTTTATTTTATTTTATTT
>JAOVVF010064452.1:0-15801 GCA_028565595.1 Duopalatinus emarginatus
TCTCTCTCTCTCTCTCTCTCTCTCTCTCTCTCTCTCTCTCTCTCTCTCTCTCTCTCTCTCTCTCTCTCTCTTTCTCAAGACTGGATTTGCAAAGGCATTTATGTCTTTCACTTTGATTTCACTTCAGTCTGCTGCTTAAGTGCTGCTATTTCCCTTTGAGATGACTTATCTATCTATCTGTCTCTCTGTCTGTCTGTCTGTCTGTCTGTCTGTCTGTAACAGAAGAAAAACATTTATACAAAATGCAAATTGTCATCCCATTAGGATAGCTTTAAAAGTGAGAATCTCTGTGTGTTTGTGTATATGTGTATACACCCATCCAACCAAGCAACTAACACACACATACACACACACACACACATACACACACGTCATTCAGTCGAGGTACGAGTTCCACAAGACCTTCCGCAAGAGACGTGTTCCAACACATTAGCAGGACCCTCGAACTGGTTCCCCCGTTGTCCTTCCGTGGACCATTTTTAGTAGGTACAAGCCACTGTATACTAGGAACACCCCCTCAAAACCTTCTGCTTTTGGACATGCTCTGACTCTGAGTCATCTAGCCATAACAATTTGGACCTTGTCAAAGTCACCCAGTTCCCTACGCTTGTGCATTTTTCTTGCTTCCAACACATCAACTGTTCATTGCATAATATATATCCCACCCCTGAAAAAGGTGTAACAAGAGAATCTGATCTGAGTAACTTTGATATAAAGGTAATAGGCATGCAGGTTTCACTCATGTGTTCAGGGTGTGAAGGCTTGCCTGTCTGATTTGATCCCATATTAGATTCACAAATTATGGTCAAGTCTATATTTTTTTATCAGTTCGCCGCTGCACACCATGGCAATAGAGATCACTTTATTACATCCCAAAGGAAAATTCATATGAATGATAATGAACAATAGATGAACTGAAATTAAGCAGTGAAGAGGTGATTGAAGTAAAGTTAATTAAAAAATCACTGCATTACCCATTTAGTCATTTTGGAATTAGAATTATTTTTAATAATTTAAAGTAAAAACTTTCTGGTCAGTGACAGCTTGAAGTCTGGATCCTATGGACATCACCAAATAAGCAATGCCAGGTATTTACTGCAGCTTGCTTCAACAGCTTCTTGTATGTGAGACTTTCTACCTCCAGTTTTCTCTTTATTAAGTGAAAAGCATGCTTACTTGGGTTGAGGTCATGTGACTAATTATGCCATTAAAGAACATTCTTTATCTTGCTTTAAGAAGCCCTTTAGCTTTATCATTAATGCAAAATAAATAACATACAATGCTAGTGAGTGATGTACTGTATAGGTAATAGGTAAGAAAAACAATAGCCAACTTTTTTTATTTTATTTTGTTGTTGTTGTCAATGTTTGTGAACCCCTTCAGTGTTTTCTGTTACTTGTTTTCCTGTTTTTCTCCCAAACCATTTCCCAATATCATGTCTTTGAGCAGAAGAACAGTAAGACCAAATCAGTCATTATTATTTTTTCACCTCAAATTGTAGTAGCATTATGACTGTAACATTGAAAGTAACATCATGGAACATACGAGGGATCAGCTCACCTGCCAATAGAACCAAAGTTCTGAACTATCTACATAAACTGAAATCAGACATTTGTCTAATACAAGAAACCCATCTTACAGACACAGAGTCCAGGCAATTTAAAGCCAGATGGATTAGCCAGACTTACCACTCAACTAATTCTCTTTAACAAAACCACTCCATACATTCATAGAGGTACTATCACAGACCTGGAGGGACAATTTATTATCATGAAAGGTAAAATTCACAAAGATAATATAACAATAGCTAGTATCTATGGTCCAAACTCAGAGTCTCCCACATTTTTCCTCTCCATTTTTCATGAACTATCCAATTTTCCAAACTCTCATATTATAATAGTTGGCGAATTAAACCCGGACCTAGACCGTTCCACCAATCCATCATTTAATAACCCCCTCAATTCCTCAACCACACTCAAACAATATATGACAGAATATGGACTGATGGACATCTGAAGATTACATAACATACATAACTCAAATAACAAAGAATTTACATATTACTTCCCATATCACAAAACGTACTCCAGTATTGATTATGTTTTGGTTAATAACACACTCATGCAGAGAGTAACAGAGCCTAACATCCACAGAATTATTATATCAGACCATGCCTCAATCTAAGCCCAGGTGGCAATTCAATATATCTCTACTCAGGGACCGAGATTTCCCCACATACTTCAAAGAAGAATGGATATAATTTCTTGAAACCAACAATACCCCAGACTGCTTTTGTTGCACGCTGCTTTTGTTGTTTGCACAACAACAAAAGCAGTCTTGAGAGGAAAAATAATATCATACTCCACAAAAACAGAAAAAAGAAACTGCAGGAAAAAGTTTTCTAGAGCAAGAGGTGAAGACACTGGAAACCCTGGCCTCTCAAACGCCTACAAACACAATTAATAAAGAATTCAAATCATATATAAACTTAACTGCATCCTAAACAACAACATACCCTTCTCAAACTCCGACATCAACATTTTGAATTTGGCATAAAGCTGGTAAGCTCTTAGCAAATGAACTGAAACAACAAACAGAAAAACTAAAGAAAATTATCTCAGTAGAAGATTATCTTGGAAACATAACACAGAATCATACAGCAATAAACAAAACATTTAGGAATTACTACTCTAATTTTACACCCCGGACATTACCACTACATTCACCAAAGCTGACACTTTTCTGAGGAGTGTCTCCCTCCCTAAATTACCCACTGACCAAACACATCATCTGGACACACCACTTTCCACAAATGAACTGGATAAAGCATTACAACTTATGCCAGGTTTAGATGGTTTCCCTGCAGAAAAGTGCAGAACACTTTTGGCCCCACTTTGCCTCTACGTTTTAACACGATTCACGAAACCCGACATAATTCCAAAATTGGAATTATTGATCACACTCAACCTCAAACCATTGATCTGATCAACCAATGATCAAACCTGGTGATCTTTCCTCTCTATCAACCCCAAAGCATTTGCACACATTTATCCTTATTTCTACAACAGGGCCCAGAATTTATTTTACTTAACTGGAAAGACCGAACAAAATTATCAAAAAAACACTTGTACAATTTGTTAATTGAATATTCAATTTTAGAAAGAAAATGACATTTACCATAAAAGATAATATCAATTACTACGAAAACATCTGGTTCCCATTCCTGCAATTTATCCAGAACTGATCCTTCCACTTATTATATGTTTATTTATTTATTTATTTTTCTCTTCTTTTTGCTCAATGCCTACTATTACAATCACACCTCCAGTCCGTTGATTTGTCTTGTCGTATGTTCGTCTGTTTTGTAACTACCCCTTTACCCCATACTGTTCTGGATTTGTGATCCTTGTATGTGTGCATAAATGTAAAAATAAAAAAAAAGAAAACAACAGCAATACAAAAATCAATATTAATGAGTGCCTTTCCTTGTCCTTAGGTGACCAGAAACAAAATTAAATGGAACTATAAAGAAATATATAGCTAGTTAAATAAATATACAGCCAGGAAGTGATATACTGCAAATCCAGCTTAGTATCCACCACACTTTAAAGCTCAAACTTTAAAATCAATCTGACTCCTGTTCACTTGAAACAGTGCTCAGGTGCGTGACACTTCAGTACTTCTCTTGTTAAAGTTTCAGTGTGTGATGCAGATAGCTTATATGATTTTATTCACGCATACTTACTCTTTGTATATAAGCTTCAGGAAGCCATTTTAAGCTCACAGGACATTAAATTAAAGCAAATACTGTTTTTATAGCGGTAATCAACAGAGCATATGCTCAGAATTTAACACATTCGCTGTGTGTGTTCCCAGCATGGGAGGGTGCTGGCAAGCATAATTTCATGTACTGCATAATACTTGTAACAAAACATTCTAATAATATTATTAGTGCCTGTCATGAGCACTTCATCAAAATAGAAAGGTTTTTTTGGGCCAGTCATTCAGAGTTAACATGACAGCTGTCAAACTCAAATTCTGCTCAGGCCATAGCAGCACTTTTAGACCCTGAATGGCCGCACAAGGAAAATATGCATATCTACAAATCAGTGCCACAAAAGCAACATGGATAACAGTACATCATCCATGCATCCTTACAGAAAGTGATGTTTTTACATAAATCATTATCTAAGCTGATTATTCTGTCTTGAAGCTTATCCCAGCACTCATTGAGCAGACACATTCACACACACAAGAACATGCAAACCCCATACAGATGGCGGCCCGCCCAGGGAATCCAACCTAGGCCAGAATTGCTGTATAGAAATGGCTCTATCCATTACACCACCATGATGTCTACAGAAACAAACACACATAAAGACAGCTACACTACAATTACAGTGTTATGAAAGGGAGAGCTGGTCAAGTAGCTTACTGGTTTACTGCAAAAAAGTAGATCTGAATTTATAAGATAAAGTGTACATTTCTGATGTTATTCACATTATTTTATAAGGTATTTTATAGCAATGTTATCAATATGGAATGATTGTACCAGCCATACTGCTATATATATTTGGGTTTCTTCATCCCACTGACAAATATTTTACCACATATTTCTGAATTGCCAAGCACAGCACACACTGGCATTAATTTGAACCTACATTTCAGACAGCTGTCAAGCCAGCCACAATAGACATTATGTATATATGCTGGTTTAAGGTAACTACTCTGTATGACTATGCTGAATTCTGAATATCAAAGTTCTATATATTCTAGATATTTCAGAATTCTGTTCAAACTGTTGAATAGTAGTGCACTGTGGGCTAATATGGTATTATGCTGTACAATTTCACACAGACCAAATAAAATGAGGACGCAGGCCAGATTTGGCCCTCAGGCGTTGTATTCTAGCACATGGCTCAGCACTATGTGGTATGGGTTTCTTATACTCCTGTTCCAGTGAGACAGGCATAACACTGGCTAGTAATGTAGTTCAGGGATTGCAGTCTTCGGGATACACCGTCCTGCTTGTTTTACCCACACCTGACATACGTTATTCTATTGTTCAGTTAATTATTATAAGTTCTTAATGAGTTGTGTTGCAGATAGGAAATTCAATTGACAGTCATTTACAGTCCAATGATCAGTCATCTTTCTTGCCTTTTGTCAGAGAGCACATAGATCACATGCTAAATCCACAGCTGCATCTGTTTGGTTAGGTTTCTGCCAAATCACTGGAGCCATTGACAGACTCTATCCATGGCAGCCAGTCCAGAGATGGCTAACAAGAACTAAGGAGTTTTTAGATGACAGCTGTGCGATAAATGCCCTTTTATTTAACTTAACTGATATGTTTTTGTGAAAATAATTAAAAGAAATATTATCAGTTTTAAAAGGCATTTGCATTATACAGTGCAATTTATAGTAGAAGCTTTAGATTTGTCCAACAAACATTACTTATTGTTACTCCAGTCAGGAAAGTTCTTTCAATTCATTATTTATACAGAGCTAGTTATAAGAGGTAGAGTTCATTTAGAACTCTACAGCTTACAGTTTCCTACTTATGAGCCAGAGACAAGTTGGAAATGCTTCAATTATGAAGCTGTCAATCAAGCTAAGTGATACAGTCTTTAAAGGCAAAGAAGATTAACTAACTAAGATAAAGTTAGTGATACCTGGTGATTGTGAAGACTGAGGATCATTCTTGATATCAGTAGAGAGTGTCTGTTAGACTATGCTCTAAGGTTACCTCTGTATTAACATTTATTAGACTTTTTCTTAGCTTCTATAGTTATGTACTTGTACTTTAGTTATTCTTTGACAGTCTGCCAGTGTATGTAAGGTTTTAATACAACAGCCTTTCTTAGGTTGCTGTGGATTACACAACTGTTAATTGTCAATTAATTATTAGGTTTTTAATGGTGTGGCTGTCATATAACAACAGAAACTACAAAAAGTAATATTTGAGACAGATGTATAAGTATTTTTGGCCCAAAAGGAAAATAACTCCAGATTTAGTTTATAGGCTTGTGCTACTGAGACTTTACGGCAAGCTGTGTTTGATGGCTCCATCTTGCCTGCCTACGCTGAAGAGGCAAGAAAATTGTTGTTACATATTTGCACAAAATTACAGAAAGCAGGTAAAATAGCTGCTAATACTTTAATGATCTCATCTTTCTAAATGAGAAAAATGTGCAAAGAAATGAACACAAATTATTTCTCACATTTACATACAATTTGTCTGTTGTGCCCATGGATCATATGCTCCTATACAGAATAATGTTATATATATATATATATATATATATATATATATATATATATACACCATTCCCACAGATCTCAATATTGTCAAAAACACTGGGGTGTTGCATGGCATCCCAAATGTGTTTTATAACGTTAAGGGCCAGGTGACTTAGGTAGGAATGGCAAAACCCTAATTCAGAGGAGTTTTCCTCTAATCATAGTTTGACGTCTCTAGACATGTGTGACACTGCATCGTCCTGTTGGAAGAGGCCAAACCCATCTGACCTCATCAGAAAGGAGCCACACATAGCGTTCACCTGTCAGAGACGTTTGTAGACTGGGGTCCCCATGGGATGACAGCTAAACAAGCCCTATACCTCCAGCCTATATGTTTTCTGCCACTTGTATATGTGTGTGTCTCTTTCTTGGCTGACGCATATAGGTAAATAATAAATGGTCTAATTATGTCCTGTGAGCAAATATATATAGGATTTTATATAAGGTAATATGTTAAATTATATGCATGTATATAGTATGTATGTATGTATATTTATATAAGGCTTATGTAAAAACCTTTGACAAATGTCAGGGCTTAAAACCACTAGCTTTTTTTTACTCTTTTGTGTTAAGTGTGAACATTTTCTTAGGTAAAGTCATTAAGAAACAGGCTCAGTGTATTATGGATACAAATGAACAGTCTGTCTGATGGATAAAAATGAACAGCTCCCTCCACTGAGCAATTTGTTGTTTGTTTATTGATTTATAGAAGTATATTTTATGCCTCATGATCAAACATTAAGAATTTGTGGTACTTTCATCTAAGAGCTTGTCAAAGAATCTCTATGTTCAGCCTTTTCTGAAATCTGTTGGCAGCACTGTTTTGTTGTAGTTTGTTACGTTCGGATTGGATATGTGGGAATTGACTGTGGTTGCAGCTCTGCATGGTTTCTTTAGAGTAAATTAACATAGACTGTATGTGGATTAACTTCACTTGGATTAACATGTATGCAGTTATCCAATAAGCCAATTCTATGATAGCAGCATAATGTATAAAGTAATGTAATTGCAGGTCAAGAGACGTTAATCTTCATATGAAATGAAGCAGCAAAATGAAGGAAGCATGTGATCTCTGTGAATGTTGCATGGTTGTTGGTGCCAGATGGACTCGTTTGAGTGTTTCATAAACTGCTGATCTCCTGGGATTTTCACACACAAAAGTCTCCAGAGTTTACATGGAATGGTAAACAAAACCAATGGTAAAAATTCTTGTGTGTAAAGTGTCTGCAGGCTTTCTGATGAAAAATTAAAAAAGAGTGACCAAATTGGTCTGGTTTGAGCTGTCAGGAAGTCTAAAGTAACTCAAATAATGACTTTACAACTGTTCTAAGCAGACTCAGGGTGCAACACATCAAACCTTGAGGTGGATTAGGTACAACAACAGAAAACCAGATCCTGTCAGACATTAACAAGAATCTGAGGATTCATGTGCATAAACTCACCCAAACTCACCCAGCTAAAATTAGTGTCTGATTCAACACAGCAAAGGTTTACATTTTCAACTGATTAAAACATTCAGCATTATAAAAGTAAAATAAGTCAAACTCAGTACTGACAAATCAACTAAGCTGTAAGCTGTGCTTTACTATGGAACAAAATGAAACATATACAGCACTCACTGACATGACTCAAGGCAGCTTTCTTATTCTGCCCTTAACTAGTCATATTGTCAGAGTCACGTTGCTCTCTGTAGCTCTAAGTGTGTTTCTGAATCCTGTGTTCTGCACTAGCAAATCTGAATATCCTAATAACCATGCTGATTTCTTTAGCTCAAATTGAATCAGGCGGAAAGGAGCCACCTCTGAATGCAGCAAAGAGTTCGCTGTGTGAGCAAACGCCTGCAAATATTAGTGTGTGGGCGGCATATTAGCCAAATGTATTACACACATATCTGGCAGATTTGGCTCACTGCGATGATTCTGGAAGCCAAAATGCTCCTGTACACCAGACCTTATAGACTTGGCAACAATTTCCAAATTTCTCCTGCTTGCTGCTGAACTTAGGAGTACACAAGCACTAGTGTGTCAGTGTATTGGAGCAAGAAAAATCTAGATCTGTAGCCTCTCCTGATTTGATATAAAGGAGAAGCCGTGTTTTCAGAGGCGAGAGTGTGAGCTTGATTAAATCTAATTAAACCTCCTGTAATATAAGCAGCAGCCTAATGCACTGTTCAATATGCAGACACATCAAATCGAGAACCTCATATAGAATGGCATGATACGCTATGGCATATGATTACACTCCTAATAATGAATTTATTGTTATATGACTATTTGCTCCATTCACCGCAGCATCATTTCTGTATTGATGACGTAAAATAGTGATAAAGATGTTACTGGAGAGGAATAAATGAAAAGAAAAACTCCTGTTCAATTAAAATGTTTTAACATTTACACTTGCTCTGGTGTTATATATGTCTAACAAAACACGCATATGTATCACACAAATAATATTATATCACAGTCATAGTGTAACACATATATAGGTCAGATCTCTTGGGCCTTTAGGGGGCTTTTATAAAGTACTAGAAAAACAAAGTCAGCAAGAGGCTGTTAAAAATGGTACTGATATGCAGGATATCTCTGTTCTATACCTTTATACTGGCTCTTCTGTAATACAACATTTTCTCTTTCTAAAGAAACTAACCATCTTTCCCTTAAATTTCACTCCTATTTCTATGTCTTGTATGTAATCAGTCCCCATTAAAAGTCGAACACATGGCTAATATAGAGCAGCACTTATAAATAGTCGTTGTCTATTATCCAAATGGCTTACAGATAATAGATGCTTGCCGGCTGGAAGTGGGTGTTTTTGAAAGTCCAAGTAATGTTTGTGAAGACTGTGATTGTCTTTTACTTCATCTCATGCAATAAATATGAAATCATGTGCCAACTTAATAAATATATGGTATTTATAATAGACATACAGATTTGACAAACAACTGTTGAAACACAAACAAAAGTAATAGAAATTTAAAAATAAATAGACAGTAATAATTTTTTTAAATATAGAAACATAGTGAATGCAGCCTTTAAGCTAATAATATCTGTAAATTAAGTTCTACATAATTTGGTCTTTAAGAGAAGAATTATTTTGTTTATGGGATGAAATTGTTGTTGCATTATCATTGTTAACAGAATTATATAAACATAGTATAGTATATTTTAGAATAGCATAGTATGTTGTATTTATATAGTATAGTATAAATCCCAGGTTAAACTGTGATTGCTTATTATTACAACAAAACATTAGAGAGAGCATTAATACTTGTTATAGTAGTTCCTCATATCTGCATGGAATTCCTGTTAAAAATATCCTGTGAAAACAATGATAGGAATATTGCTGGATGGGACCCCAGTTCATCATTTACACCCACATACATTCACACATTTAGAGGCAATTTGTAGCCAAGTGGGAGAATTGAGAAGAAACAGGGAGAACATGTGCAAAGTCATTAACCTAAGCTCATATTTTCATTGTTGTAGTTTTGAATTTGTTACATAGTCACACATTTTAAACACTCAACAAAATGTAAAAAAATTTCCTAATATTTCATTATTAACTATTAACATTCAATATAGGGAAGCAAGTAAACCTATTTTACATATACTACTGATAAAGATGTTTTGATCATTCCTTCCTGGCATGTTCTCCTATCCTTTCCTTTTGCATTCTCTACCAAAACACAGCATATCAGCCTAATCACTGCCTCCAAAGGACAATCCTATATTGTCACTAGCTGCAGAAATTGGATCTTTATATTTGGAAAGATTTGAAGAGGAGGAAGTATGTGAGTTTTGTGAGGTGAAAGAGAACTATTGTCACTATTATCATGCTCCCCCAACTATACCCTATACACTGTAATGATTAGTCAGCCACAGCACAGAGGGAAAGGAGCAGAAAACTCACAATGCTTCTTTTTTTATTGATCTTCAGTCTGAAGCGCCCAAAGGAGTTTGCTCTTCCTCCTTTCGCTATTGAGCATTCATCCTTCACTCAGAAGCAGATGAGAAAAAGACTGATGCTGCTATTGCACCCATCTCTGAGTGCGGAGAATTGTGTAATGTTCAGCAATGTGGCATAACAAGCAATCTAGCATATAAATAATAGCATCATGCTTTCTCACATGTTGTGCGAAACAACAAAGAAACATCAAATAAGAGTTTTTGATAGTGTAATTATTGCAGATTTTCTACAGGTACAATGATAGAATGCTGTGTATTTGTGTGTGCTGAGCTATGTTAGCCCAATTAATACATGTTTAATGCATTGTTATAAGCAACACTATCCTCTAATATGCTTATATTTCATAATGATGAAAAGAATTGTATTGATTTGTACCACACTAAAAAAATGATACAGGCTTGAATTGTTCACACACTTGCGTATACCCTGGGCCTTCATTCTTAATCAACATATTTTCAACTATTTTCTGTAGGGCGCTACACTGGGTGATGTATTTTTACATTTTGAGTCAATCATCATAATTAAGGTCAATTAACACCGGGAGCGTTGCTGAAGACTTTTAGAGCCTTTTAATCCACAAGAGCTCTATGACACAGGAGTAAAATGTGAACCTATTGTGTGTTAATGATATTATGATTGTGCAGCCTCCAGTTGCAATGTGTGCACATAAATAATGGTACAACTGGCCCATCTCTCTCTCTCTCTCTCTCTCTCTCTCTCTCTCTCTCTGTGTGTGTGTGTATGTGTGTTGGAGTGCATGGTGGCCAAGAATGGGTGGAGTGTGGTGAGTGTATATGAGCTTTCTATCTATTGTTATTATCATGTTGTATTTACTTTTCCTTTTCTTTTTTTTATTCAGTAAAAGTTCTGAAGCAGTCACTCTGTGAAATGTGCTGCCTTTCATCAAAAACAAACAATTAATTGAAGTTTCAAGGCAACGTGGCGCCGCAGGTAGTGTGTGTGTGCCACACAGCTCCAGGGATCTGGGGTTGTGGGTTCAATCCTTGCTCTGATCTGTCTGTGAGAAGTTTGGTGTGTTGTCTGTGTCTATGTGGATTTTTGACGGGTACTCCAGTGTCCTCTCACAAAAAACACACATGGTAGGCAAATTGCCTTTGGTGTGACTATGTAAGTGAATGGGTGTGTGTGGGACCATGTGTGGATATATGGGAACAATTTGGAGTTGGATCTCCATCATGTAGCTTATACAAAGATGAATTTGTTTATAGGGAATCTGCAACCACTGATACAAAGAAATGCCCTGATTCAGAGAATGTGTCAGATGATACTGAAAAAATATAAAGCAATCTGCCAACACTACAAAAGAGCATACTACAGTGGGCTGGAATGGACAAGGCTGAGGTGGCACACACTGAGAAAGAGAGTTGCCCATCCAACAGTGGCTGGTTCCTGGTTGAGTCAGAGCTGAGGCTGAGTCAACTCCAGCAGACATTACAGAACCGAATACAGAGGGTCAATGAGATACCTCTGAAGGGAAGAGTGTTGAAGAAGAAAGAGAGAGAAAGTAAGAATACTGTATTCAAAACATGCAATGAGGTGACAGTTTAAGTTGAAAATAATATTGACTATTTTGATTTTGTTAGTGGTGATTTTTTTGGCTCAGAGTGCCAGGGATAACTGCCGGAGAGAGTCAGAGGACATTATCTTGACAAATATTATAATATACAAATTAAATTAAAAATATAGGTGTGCACATTGAGGAATATTTTCTTAATCTTGCAAATGGAAACTGTTTTATGTGTGATGGCTTTATTTTAAACATGGAAGTGTACCAGTTGAAGAAAGTGGTTGTCAAAACATTTATTTATTTATTTTTTTACCTACTTACTTACTTACTTACTTACTTATTCAGTTTTGTTTCGTTAACATAGTTGTGGGGGTTACCATGTACCATTTTCTTGCTTATGCCTATGGGTGTGTTTTCTATTTTTCTATAAAAATTGCAGTTTTATTTTGCAATATCTGTTACTGGCACGAAATGTGAGATACTTTAGGGCCCAGGTGGTGCCCCAGTGGGACAGCCCACACCGAGCCTAAAGTGTGGACTTGCCTACAGAAAACCCCATGGGGGGCCAGTAAGGTGAAACTGCTATGGGCCCAGCATGGGCTAAGACATGTGGGATTAGTGTGGGTTTGTCCTGTAAACCCACATCTAACTACACATCTAAATGGGCCTGCATGGGCGTGTTTGTTGGGTTACTATCATATTAGGTTATGAAGGTATTAAAACGTAGAGTATTATATGTTAGAGCTTGTTTTTAAAAATTGCATGTTTGTTTTCATTAGTATATAAGAACTAACAAAAGAACTGACAAGCTGCAGACAGATTGTCATTCGTATAGTCACTGTCCACTGCTCTAGCCCAGGATTTTAATTACTCCAAAGAAAATGTAACTAGAAATCACACTGAGCCTCATGTGCTTCTTTATAAAAAGATATTCAACGTGAAATAGCCTACAATATAAGTGATGTTTGGATTTTTTATTTTATTTTTTTTTTTTTTTACAAAGAACAGAGACAGTATACATGCAGTAGGCTCATGCTTATGATAATAAAATTTTTCTTAGCAAAACTTGATGAGCTCTATAGTTTTAAACACCATGTTAACATTTTTAGAAATGGTTTGAATATGCATGGTTTTTTTTTTTAGATTGCAGTTTGGAACAATGTGTGGTCAGTTATGTAGAACCGAAGAATGTGTTTTGACATTTAGTCCTGCTTTGACACATGACAAGTATTTCAAAGACGTGTTTAAAAAAATTTAGGATGATTTTAGAACAAGTACATCAACTTTTAAATTTTTGCAACAATGGTGAAATATAATGGTGGGTAAAATACAGATCCAACAGCATCCAAAAAACATCTCAAGAGACATAACATGATCCATGGAAACCTTGGAAAAAGAATTGTTAGAAATCAATGATCTGGCATACACTACAACGAATCATGATCACACTGAGAATCTGACTGTAAAAAAAAGAGTGCTGATCTACTAGGAACCAAACTGCAGGGTGCACTGGTCTGATCATGCTTTCAAAGTGTGGATCAGAAGGATGTACCATCAGTACATGTCCAAGTTTTTTTTTTTTTATATTAAGGAATGAAACATGGCCAAAGGAGACTTATTAATTTTTTTCTTGCATAGTTTGAGGTTCTACTATCAGATATTTCCAGAATTTGAAACAGAGCAGTTCAGTTTTAACAGGATCTGTGCAAAAATGAGCTAAATACTGAACATGTTCCTACATTATCATGATGTAAAAAAATAAAATGTATTTTTAGTCAACTTGCCTCAGGTTTTAGCTGAGTTCCTTGCCTGCCATTGGGTCTCTATTTAATTGTATTACTCCTCTTTTTGGTCAGGGAAAAAGATATAGAGTTAATGTAAAACATTGTTGTAGATTTTGGAGTTATATCATCTACCAAAATAAATTGGTCTAAAAGTGACCTTTTATTGCTTTGTCATTGCTTAGTACTAAATGCCCCCAGATGGTTTGCAATGGGAAATTGCAATACTTAACCGTATTAAAAAAAATAATAATAATAAAAATGTAAAGGGTCAGTATTAAAGTTGAGAATAGGTAATCCCCAAAATGCACACTTGGGGGTGTCCTCTTGAACCTGGATCAGGCAGGAGCTTGGGCAGGATGCTGGTGCTGTCCACTCTTTGTGGTTTTGTTCCAGGTCCCCTCCAGTTTCGGTTGCTGGTGTTGGGGCCCTAAGCCTAAGGGAAAAACTACCTTCATGAAGCAGGTACCTACTACTCACACCTAACTACCTGCTCCCAATAGTGAAGTTAAGATGCAAATGCAGATATAGTTAAATGGAAACAAAATGGAACAAACATAGAACATCCAAAACCACAAACCGAAAGTAACCAGGGTGACCAAAACAAACAGAATACAAAAACGTCATAAAGTCCAGAATACAAAAACTTACTAAATATCACTAGGCACTAGGCATGATACAAGAGGCATGAAACCATACAGTTTGCTGTGGTATGACTGCCAAAGTCCATGGCTTAAATAGTCTTCTTAATGAACCCTAAAACAAGGCTCATGTGCGCCTGCAGTCATGTAGCTCGGTAGAAGAGCAGAGACTCACATGACCTCTGAGTCTTTTGAAAATATATGGTGCTGCAGAAAAGCCTAACCTGCTGCTCTTGAGAGTGAATTTCTAGGATACCTTTTTTTATGATTAAATTTGTGATGTTGCTGCCTTTTATATCTCTGTATAAAATTTATACATTATATTTGTATGGTTGCATACTGAAATAGTTATTTTATAAATCACAATCTCTGCCACTCTGTCTCTCTCCAACATGCAGTTATTTAATATTTATATTATTATTATTTATTTTTTTACTTTGCAGCTTAATTATGTATATTGCAGAGCACAACAATTTATAGAAGTACTGTACCTAAAACGTATATAATAAAACTGCATATAATATAGGACAAAAAAGTAGAGCAAGATTTTGTAATGGCCACTAAGCTACTTTAAATAGACTACATGCATTTAGTAGTTTTAGAGGTTATAGAAGCAGTTCTAGACTATAGACTATTTGACATTCTTACTGTAGACATTCCATTATTTTAGATATTTATGCAAATATGTTAGTAGCTGTATAAACATAGCTTTCAAAGAATGTTAAATGTTTATATTTACCCCTGAGTATCTGAAATGTACTTGCAGCCAACCACCCTTTGTAAAAATTTGATTGGTAATGATATAGTTGTCATAAAAAACAAGCAATTAGAGTAAAGATGTTATTGTCTACTTTATAGTTTTTCATACCAGTGCAACACTGTGAATAAGAGCTGCAAATGCATCACATCTACAGTGTTTTGTGATTATTTTAGCCTGATCTCTTTACAGGGTTTTGCATTCTGTTCCTCTCATGTTCTCAAGAATAAAGTTGAAGATAAATTAATGGCAGTGGTGGACAGTAACGGAGTAAATGTAATTCGTTACTGTACTTAAGTAGTTTTTTTGTGTATCTGTACTTTACTGGAGTATTTTTATTTTAGGGGACTTTTACTTTAACTTCACTACATTTGAAAGTCAAATATCTTACTTTTCACTCCACTACATTATGAAAAACCTGTCGTTACTTTTGTCTCATGCACGCATAAAATATATGACATTTTAAAATAAAGGAAGCGCGTAATCAGCGCGTAACACCAATCAGGTTACAGCACACACCTTGTTTAACAGTGGGTTGGGCTAGACATAGTTATCCCATAAGTGCAGCAGCATCGAGTGTCAGCGGGAAAGAAAATGGAAGAAAATTCAAACTTTTCACAGCACCCCGGTCCTGTTTAAGTGACTTTTTTTTAAAATACACGAGATAAAACAGTAGTATGGCGTCAAAAAAAAGATCAAAAGTTTTGCGCACAAATAAACAAAATCTGCGCATTCTCGATCACAAAATCTCATTTATGGGTTACAGATCTTAGTTTCTGGTGCGCAAAACTTTAGATCCATTTACGGATTTTGCTTTTTGGTGCG